>CAWUFW010003287.1:600000-885000 GCA_963921515.1 Calotriton arnoldi | reverse complement strand
AATACATGGCCGTGATGTTGTCTGTTCGGATCAGGACGGCTTTGTTTTGTACCTGGAGTTGAAAGGATTTGAGGGCTAGGAATATGGCTAGTAGTTCTAGATGATTGATGTGGAGCAGTCTTTGTTGAGTGGTCCACTTGCCCTGTGTTGTATGATCTAACAGGTGTGCTCCCCATCCTGTGAGTGATGCGTCTGTTGTTAGTACTATTTGTGGAACAGGCTCGAGGAACGGCCGCCCTTTGGACAAGTTTTTTGTGTTCCACCACTGCAGAGAGCGATGTGTGCGGCTGTCCACCAACACCAGATCTGTAAGTTGTCCGTGAGCCTGATTCCATTGGTGTGCTAGACACTCTTGTAAGGGACACATTTGAAGCTTTGCATGAGGTACGATGAAAATGCAAGATGCCATCATGCCTATTAGTTGCATGAACACTCTGGCTGGGAGAGAGTGTTGGATTTGAAACTTGGTGATGAGGGCTTGTATACTGGCTATCCTGGCTGGGCTGGGATAAGCTAGAGCTGTGGAAGTGTTTATTGTGGCCCCCAGATATTGATGTACATGGGAGGGCTGGAGGTGCGACTTGGTATAGTTGATTGTGAACCCCAAGTTGTGTAGAGTTTGAATGGTGTGATGAGTGTGTTGGACACACTGGTTGAATGATCTGGCTTTTATGAGCTAGTCGTCCAGATATGGGAAGACATGTATTTGCTGTCTTCGTAGGTGCACTGCTACTACTGCAAGGCATTTGGTAAACACCCTTGGAGCAGTGGTGACCCCGAATGGAAGGACTTTGAACTGGTAGTGTTGTCCATCGAGTACGAACCTTAGATACTTCCTGTGAGCAGGATGTATGGGAATGTGGAAGTAGGCGTCCTTGAGATCTAGTGTGGCAAGGAAGTCTTCCTGTTGTAGTAAGGGAAGCACTTGTTGAAGAGTGATCATGTGAAAATTATCCGAATGTATATACTGATTGAGGGGTCTGAGGTCTAGAATTGGCCTTAGGGTCCCATCCTTTTTGGGGATTAGGAAATACAGGGAGTAAACCCCTGTTCCCTGGTGAAGTAAAGGGACCGGCTCTATGGCGTGCTTTTGAAGCAGTGAGAGAACTTCTTGCTTTAAAAGTGTAAGATGGTCTTCGGACATTGGACGCTGCTTGGGTGGTATGTTTGGGGGGGTAGGTGTAAGTTCCAGGCAGTAACGAATAGTTTCTTACCTGTCGGTGTAGTTTTGCAGCTTGAAGACTTTCTGGATTCACTATGCTGTGCATTATTCCGCCATCTCGTGGTTGGGTCCGGATTCGTAGTCTTTTCTTTCTTTGTTTTTTTGTTGTTGTTGGCCCAGGTGGGCGGCGACGCCCCACCATTTGGTGTCCTCGGTGACGTCGTCGCGCTTCCTGCGGAAGCTCCCACCTTTGGTCGCCATCTTCGGATTCTTTTTTCTTTTCCTCTTATTGTTTTGTCGTCTATGTCTTTTTCTTTTATCCTCCTATTTTCCTTTTGATCCCTCTAAACTCTGTATGTAGTCTAGTTTTACCCTTAACCTCCTATGTTATCTTCCTGGCGGAGGCGGGTGGGATCGCTAGTGAATCCAGAAAGTCTTCAAGCTGCAAAACTACACCGACAGGTAAGAAACTATTCGTTTTGCAGCGTGAATCTTTCTGGATTCACTATGCTGTGCATAGACTTTGTAGCGGTTTTCTGTTATTGCGGTGGTTGGGTGGAAGATGAGCATTGGTTGCTGAAAATGTGCTGTAAGACCTTCTGTCCTACTTGTGCCTCTTTGTTCATCTGGATATCCACACAGTAGTGTTTGGTGAACGTGTGCACGGAAGACCATGTTGCCGCTTGGCAAATGTCTTGGATAGGTGTGTTCGCTAGGAACGCAACCGTTGCTCCTTTCTTCCTTGTTGAGTGGGCCTGGGCGGCTCCCTCTAATTCTTGTCCTGCCTGCTTGTGGCAGAGTTGTATTGCCTGCGCAATCCATCGTGCGATGGTATTTTTGGTTACTGGTCGTCCCAAGAAACTGCTTGCGAAGGAAACGAAGAGTTGTTTTGTTTTCCTGCATTCCTTTGTCCTTTCTATGTAGTGCATCACTGCCCTTCTGGCGTCCAGCGTGTGTAGCGCCTTCTCTGTGGGCGTTGATGGTTTTTGGAAGAAACTTGGTATCTGTATTGTCTGGTTAATATGGAACCGCGACACCACCTTTGGCAGGAAGTGTGGGTCCGTTCTCATGACAATTCTGTCCTTGTGTATTTGCAAGTAGGGCTCTTGTAGTGTAAGAGCCTGCAGTTCACTGACCCTTCGCAGTGACGTGATAGCCACCAAGAATGCCGTCTTTAGTGTGAGCATGTGCAGTGTAGTCTTGTGTATGGGCTCAAACGGTGATTTCATCAACTGTGTTAGCACAGTGTTGAGGTTCCAGCTCGGGGCTGGCATCCTTTTTGGGGGGGCTATTCTTTTAGCCCCCTCCAGGAATCTTTTGACCACCTGGGAGGTGAAGAAACTTTTCCCCGCTTCTCCCCTGGTGTAGGCCACTATGGCTGCTAAGTGAACCCTTAGTGACGAGTAGCTCAGCCCGCTGTGTAGTAGGTGCGTTAAGTATTTTAGTACCGTTGATTCTTTTGTGACCTTTCGTTGCAGTCCCTCTTTAAGGCACCATTGCGAGAACCTTTTCCACTTTGCAATGTAGCACTTCCTTGTAGTGGGTCTCCTTGCTTCTCTGAGTACTGCCATAGTGCTTGGTGGTAGCTTGAGGTGTGCGAATTCTAGGTCCTCAGGAGCCATGCTGCTAGGCTGAGGCTCTCTGGTTCTGGGTGGAGCACTTTTCCGTCTTGCATTGTCAGGAGGTCTTTCCTTCTGCTGAACCTGTGCGCTGGTTCCTGCGCCATTTCCATTATTTGTGAGAACCATGACTGTCTGGCCCACTGAGGTGCCACCAGTATGAGTGTCATGCTGCTGCTCCTGCATTTGCTGAGTACCTTGTGTATCAGTGGTATCGGGGGAAAAGCGTATGCAAATTCGTTCGACCAACTTATCCATAGCGCATTCCCTAGGGACCCTTGGTCCGGTTGTCTGGATGCGTAATGTTGGCATTTTGCATTCTGGAGTGTTGCAAACAGGTCTATCCGTGGTGTACCCCATTTTTGGAACAGCCGCTGCACTTCCTGTTGGTTGAGCTCCCATTCGTGGGATGCCGACGTCTGCCTGCTGAGTCGGTCTGCTTCTACATTGTCTATTCCTGGAAGGTGTATTGCCAGTAGGTCTATCCTTAGAGGGATGGCCCATCTCCAAATCTCTTGTGCCAGGCTTGATAGCGGTGCTGACTGTGTTCCACCTTGTTTGTTGATGTAGAACATGGTGGTTGTGTTGTCTGTTTGTATCAGCACTCTCTGGCCGTAAAGCTGCTTCTGAAAGGCTCTTAAGGCTAGGAACACAGTTTTTAGTTCTAGGTAGTTGATGTGTTTCACTGCATCTTGTTGTGACCACAGCCCCCTGACGCGGAGTCTGTCCATGTGCGCGCCCCAGCCCTGCTGTGAGGCGTCTGTTGTGATGGTCACTGTTGGAGTTGGCTGTGTGAATGGCTTTCCCTGTAATATGTTCTCTTCCTTCCACCACGCTATTTCTTGCTGCACTGCGTGTGTGACAACCACTAGATCTTCCCAACTCCCTGTTGCTTGTGACCACTGTTGCTGTATCCATTCTTGGAACGGTCTCATGTGCAGCTTGACATTTGGGACCAGGTGGATGCATGATGCCATCATCCCCATTAGTCTGCTCACCGTCCTCACTGTCAGAACTTGCCCCTTGCGGTAATGACGTGTTTCCCTCAGGAGCGCTATAGTTCTCTTCTCGCTGGGGAACACTTTGGACTGTGTGCTGTCGATCTGTGCCCCTAAGAATATCTTGATCTGCTGCGGTTCTGTTGATGATTTCTCCCAATGTATTGAGAAACCTAGTCTGGACAGTGTTTGTATGACTTGTTTGATGTGATCTTTGCAGTGCCTGTATGATCCTGCTTTCACAAGCCAGTCGTCGAGGTAGGGGTATACATGTATGCCCTTTCTCCGTAGGTGCGCTGCCACTGCTGCTAGGCATTTTGTGAACACCCTTGGTGCGGACTTGAGCCCGAAGGCTAGCACTGTGAACTGGTAGTGATTCTGGCCTATCACGAATCTTAGTAGACGTTTGTGTTTGTGGTTGACGGGGATGTGCAGATATGCGTCTTTCATGTCTATGGTTGCCATGTAGTCCCCTTGTTGGATTTGGGGTATTACTTCCTGAAGTGACGTCATTTTGAATTTTTGAGTTCTTACGAACTTGTTCAGGAATCTGAGGTCCAGTATTGGCCTTAGTGTTTCGTCTACCTTTGGCACCAGGAAATACGTTGAGTAGACTCCCTTGTTCCTTTCGTTGATTGGAACTGGTTCTATTGCTCTTTTTTTGAGCAGCTCCTCTGCTTCTAGACGTAGGAGGGCGAGCTCCCTTGCGGGGAGTGGGCGGTGTCTTGGTTTTCTGCCCGGGGGGTGTTTTTGGAGTTCTATGCAGTATCCGTGCTGTATGATGTTCAGTATCCACTTGTCCGTGGTAATCTCTCTCCATTGTGTGAGGAAGTTTCCTATTCGGCCCCCCACCGGGGTTGTATGCTCGGTGGTTATTTGTTTGCTGTGTGTGTTTCTTAGTTTTTCCTTCTGTTGACTTCTCCTCTCCCTTGGTGGTGATAGGGGAGGGTTTGGTTTCTTTGCGGAGTCACTTTGAGGTGGGCTGCTGACCCCCTCTTCGGGACTGTCCCCGTCCGTACCCGCGTCCTCGAAAGGACCGTCCTCTGGGTTGATACTGCCAATTTTGCTGTTGTTGTCCCTGTTGGCTTTGGCCCTGGTTGTTCCCCTGGTATCCTTGTTGGGGAGATTGGTGGGAAGTGGCGGGCGCATTGCCCCCTCTACCACTGGGCCGCCTTGAGGGGTTCCTCTTCTCATCCCCCTGAACTGCAGTGCTCCCATGGACCTCGCAGTTTCGTTGTCTTTTTTAAGCTGCGTCAACTTCTCGTCGACTGGGGCTCCAAAGTGTTTCTGGCCTTAGATTGGCGTGTTCAGGATATTGCTTTGTACCTCCGGTTTGAAACCCGAGATCTTAAGCCATGCGTGTCTCCTTTCAGTCACCCCTATCATCATCTGCCTGCTGGAGTTCTCTGCTGCGTCCAAGGCTGATTTTAGGCAAGTGTTTGCGATAGCCTTGCCCTCTTCCACTAGGTGATTAGCCCTTTGTTGGTGTTGTTGTGGCAGGTGTGTTACGAGCTGGCTCATTTCATCCCAATGCTGGTATGCATGCCTGCTGATGAGGGCGTTGGAGTTGGCGATGCGCCAGTGTATGGCTGCGTTCCTCTCCACCTTTCGTCCTGTGAGGTCTATTCGTTTGCTCTCCTTGTCTGGAGGTGGACCTGTGTTAGTGGGCACATTGGCCCTTTTCCTGGCCGTTGCCGTGATAATGGAGTCTGCTGGCACTGACCCTTGGATGTACGCAGGGTCTTTTGAGGAGTGTTTGTACTTCTTTTCGCTCCTCGGTGTAACAGCTTTGCAGACTGCCGGTTCTTTGAAGGCCTCCCTTCCCTGGTCCAGGACGCTAGGAAGCATGGGTAGGAACTGGGACCTGGTTTGTTGAGGAAGTAGGGTTTCCAAAAGGAAACATGCCTTCGCCTTCTCCTCTTGCATTTCGACGCCATACGTTGCTGCAGCCTTTTGGACGACCACATTGTAGACTCCAATGTCGTCTGGCGGCGAAGGCCTCGAGGGATAAGAGTCTACCCCTTCTTCTGGTGATTCTGCGTCGAGGTCTTGCCAGTCTAAATCTTGTGCTTCCGAGGGCGTCGAGTCCCGGTAAGACTGGAGCTCTTCTTCGCCTTCGCAAGTAGTAGTCCTCTTCGCCCTGTTCGTCGAGCGGTTCAGGGGTTTTCGGGGGTTCGATGTCTTCGGTGTCGCCCTCCCAGAGTGCTTCGCGTGATGGCTTCGACGGAATGGCGTAAAGCTTCATTTTTCTTCGAAGTCTTTTTTCCGTTGCAGGATGCTCGCCATCTCTGCTTCGAGCCTTCTCTTTTTTTTCTCCATCTCGTGGGCCTTTTCGGCGTCGATGGCTGAAGCGCCTCTCTTCGCGGTCTCGGACGTCGAGGATGACGCCGGGCCTTCTTTTCTCGGCGTCGAGGCTTCCTTTTCGGAGGTTACCTTCGACGCCCTTGGTTTTTCGGAGGCTTTTGCCGATTGGGAGTCCTTCCCGAAGGATCCGCTCGGCTGTTTGTCCCTGGATGCTGTTGCTTTCGTCGAGTGTTTCGGCGGCAACGCTCCCTTCGAGGACTTGGCTTCACTTCTAAGAGTGTCGCTCGGGGCCTTGGCTTCACTCTTTCGAGCGTCGCTTGGGTGCTTCGGGGTCGACGTCTCCCTTACCTCCTTCGACGTTTTCTTGTGGACCTCGACGACTGAGCAGTCCTCCGGTCCCTCTGCGATGTTGTCTTCCTCTCCACTCGAGAGGCCCAGGTCTCGGAGCGATGGAGCTGGTCCCTGGCCCTGCATGTTGTAGTTAGCCCTTCTTTGTCTCTCTCTCACCCGGAGGGTTTCGGGGTGAACGCCGAACACGCGTTGCAGTTTTCGCTGATGTGGTCGAGCGGCAAGCAGAGGTTGCAGACTGGGTGCTGGTCCTTCTGGGCGTACTTGTGGTGACAGTTTTGGCAAAACTTAAACGGTGTCTTGTCCATAACCGCGCTCAGGGGGCCCCCTGTGAGCGCATTCTCTGTAGGCGTCGAGATTTTGGTCGTGGACCTTCTACCTCGTCGTCCTTCTCGTCGCCTCCGGTACTCGTCTCCTCGTCCGGTGTCTCAGGAAACGATCCTCTGTGGTGATGATTGAATTTTCGAGATTCTTCGTCCAAAGTTTCTGGAACTTCTCGTCAACGATCCAGACCCCACGGCGGAAAAAAGAATCTGAAGATGGCGACCAAAGGTGGGAGCTTCCGCAGGAAGCGCGACGACGTCACCGAGGACACCAAATGGTGGGGGCGTCGCCGCCCACCTGGGCCAACAACAAAAAAAAAAAAGAAAGAAAAGACTACGCATCCGGACCCAACCACGAGATGGCGGAATAATGCACAGCATAGTGAATCCAGAAAGATTCACGCTGCAAAACCATATTGGATAATTTGTCTCACCCACCTGTCTGTTGTGATGGAGTTCCAGACAGGTAGGAACTGTGCTAATCTTCCCCCGACAGGAGTGGAATGGTCGGGGGGAAGTGGAGGGAAGTCACTGTTTAGCAACAGGGGAGGTACGGGTGTTGGTGCTACCTCGGCCTCTCCCTTTACTGTTGTTCCCTCTGTAACCTCCTCTAAAATATCCTCTATTGGGGGATGTTTGGGTGGTGTTTTTAAAAGAAGATGAACTATCTGTGCTGATGTTCCTGGAGGCTCCTCTGTAAAAGGAGCGGCGAAAGGAGCCACGCGGTTGCGGAGACTGCAACGCTCCCATTGACTTGGCAGTTTCTGTATCTTTCTTCATCTTTTCAAGAGCAGTGTCTTCAGCCGGACCAAAAAGTTGGTTATGATTGAACGGCTGATTTAGAATAGTGGTTTGGACCTCCTGCTTGAAGCCTGAAATGCGCAGCCATGCATGTCTTCTGAGCAGTACGCTAGTATTTACAGACCTAGCGGCAGTGTCAGCTGCATCAAGGGCACACTTAATTGACGCGTTGGTGATTAGTTTGCCCTCTTGAATTAGGTAATTTGCTTGAGTTCTATACTGGTCAGGCAAGTGTTGTAAACGGGTTTCTAATTGGTCATAGTGGGCCCTATCATATCTGGCCAGCAGTGCTTGAGTGTTGGCTATGCGCCAGTAATTGGCGGCCTGCGCAGCTACTCTTTTGCCAGATGCGTCTAGTAATTTTGATTCTTTATCAGGGGGGGTGCGTCCCCTGAGGTTTGTGAATTAGCTCGTTTTCTAGCATTGGAGACTACTAACGAGTCTAGAGGCAGCTGGCCTTTAATGTACGCAGGATCGTCAGGGGCAGGCCTATATTTTTTTATCGATCCTGGGGTTAAGAATCCTGGCGCGTACAGGATCTTTAAATATGTCAGGAGCATGCTTAATAACCCCTTTAATCATTGGCAATATTTGTACAGTTTTTTGGGACTGTTCAAATGTGTCTAATAGGAAATCCTCCTCTGGTGCGTTTGTATGCATGTGTACCCCATGAAAAACAGCAGCCCTGTTGATGAGTTGCCCAAACCCAATATTATCATCCGGAGGAGAGGGTTTTGTTGGGTATGGTAGAGGGCTTGGGAGGTCTGGGGATCTATTTGATCATTGTAATCCCAATCATGTTGCGGTGGGTCATCTGGATCAGTGAATGGGTCATCAGGGTCACCACCGTCCCCTATGTCATCTTGATAATCATGTGTAGGTGGTGTATGTGGTGGAGATGTTAC
Organism: Calotriton arnoldi; assembly: GCA_963921515.1. NCBI lineage: Eukaryota > Metazoa > Chordata > Amphibia > Caudata > Salamandridae > Calotriton > Calotriton arnoldi. The sequence continues at coordinate 876,540 of CAWUFW010003287.1, read as the reverse complement.
AGGCTGAGGCGGTGTAACAGGTTTGTGGAGAGGAGGGGTGTTAGATGGAAGGACAGGGGAAGAAGGAGGCATAGGTGAAGTGGCACAGTCTTTCTTCTCCACAGGTACTGGCTTGTGGCGTGGTACAGCTGTGAGATGTCCTGTTTTGGGGTTAATGTGGATCTTTGTTTGCTTAGGATCAACAGGATCCGGATGAAAAAGCTCCTCTTCTTCGATAACTGGTTTCGGCGCCGACTTTTTCGGTTCCGAGCGGGGTGGTGGCTGAGTCTTATGCTCTTTGGCCTTAGGAGGCGTGGAAGAATCCTTAGGCTTGGTTGTCGGCTCCGAAGGCTTTGGCTTAGGGGCTGTGGCGTGATGTTTAAGTTTCGACGCCGGCTTATCCCCATGCTTGGATGTGTTGGAGGCGGGTTTGTGTTTAGAGGTGGAAGGAATCGGTTTCGATTTCGGAGCCGAGTGTTCTTTTGGCTTCGGCGCCGAAGGTGCCGTGGGACTAGCACATGCGGTTTGCTTGGTGCCGAGGTACCGGAAGGCTTGAATTTTTCTTCGGAGCCGGGCTCAAGGCGGGGCTTCTGAAGTGTGTTTTCGGTCGCGACTGGGGCCAACGGGCGAAGTCTTGACCGGTGCCTTGTGCTTTGGTGGGGGGTTGGGGTAGGGGCAGTAGTACTCACTCGTTGCCCAGGAGTGATGGGGTCGTCTGAGTCTTCTGCCTCTGACACGATTTGGTGATCTTCGGAATCTTCTTCAGGGACATCTGGGCCTTCGTCGAAGATGTCCACCGGTTCTGGAGCGGATCTCTGCGCCATGACGTGTCTTCGAGCTCGACGATCTCGAATCGTTTTCTTCGATCGAAAGGAGGTGCAAGCTGGACAGCTGGACTCGTTGTGGTCGGGCGAAAGGCACAGGTTACAGACCTCGTGATGGTCACTGTGGGGGAATTTTGCTCCACACTGGGAGCATTTTCGGAAGGGCGTCCTTTCCATGAGCCGTAGGCCTCACGGCGTCGATGGGCCCAGCGGCCCGCGTCGACGGCTGGAAAAGGAATCGATGAGAGGCGCGTCGAGATTTCGATGTGGATAGAAAGTTTGTTGGAAGTTTTGCGCGATGAAAAGTTTCAAAACTAAAGTTTCGAACCGGTGCGCAAAAATTGCCTCCGGACCCAATGGCGGAAAAAAAAAATCTGAGGATGGAGTCGATGCCCATGCGCACTATCGTCCAAGGGAGGAGTCACCTATCTCCTGACTACAAAGACTTCTTCTAACACAACAACAAAGTGCAAGCATCCGAGCCCAACACCAGATGGCGATCTAATGCTCAGTGTGAGCTCTGCAGCTCACATGCCTCGAACATACAGTTCCTCCAACTCGGTAGTTCCTCCTGGGGGTACCGCGATACTGAATACGACAGAGTCGAACAATTGCAGTCAACCGTGTCGATACGGGTTAGCTAAAGCGTCAACAGACTCGGAGACTGTACCTTTCTTTGTTGCGGCAGACACAGCGATGTGAGTCGTTGGGGCAACCGTCACGGTTGCGAGGTGAGATGGAAGTGTTGCAGCGTGCGGTGCCCTCACGGCTCGGTGTAGGCAGCGGCTCGTTGACGGAGTCGGTGAGACCAAGGCTTGCGTTGCAGGGTGAGACGGTGCTCAATGCGGTGCTGGCAGGTCATGATGCGGCGACGGAGCCGGTCGATGTTTGAGTCGGGCAGCGGCAGAGTCGATGATGTCAGTGCAGCATGTAGCGAAGAGGTGCGGAGTGCGATGCCCACAGGACACGGTGCAAGCAGCGACTCATTGACAGTCGGTGAGACAAGGGTTGCGTTTCGAAACGAGGCGGTGCTCTCTACGGTGCCTTCAGGACACGGAATCCTGCGACGGACTCGGTGACAGAGTTGGTTACCCTTTTCTTCTGTGGAAACTGAAACCAGCGGTTCCAGAGACCGTGCCGCTGTTCCTGAGACCTCGTGAACAGGGAGCAAGCCCTTGGAGATCTTCCTCAAGCAGGGGACACAGCAAAGTCCTTCTCCTCTCCTTGGCACAAAACAGCCACAGCAGGCCAACCCCACACAGCAAAAGGGGCAGTACTCCTCCAATTTCTCCAGCTCTTCTCCTTGGCAAAGGTTCCTCTTGATTTCCCAGAAGTGATCTAAAAGTCTGGGGTCTGGGCACCTCTTTTTATACAGCAAAAACCTTTGTTCTCTGGCGGCAGAGAAGCCCTGTGTTCAGTCAAAACCAGTTCTGTCCTCTCTGGTGCAGCTTCCTGGCAGGAGGGGGAGACAACATTGTGTCAGGCAGACCAGGCCCATTCAGGTGAAAGGAACTCTCCTCCCCCCTACTCTAAATGCAGCCCAGGTCTATTCAGCCCAGCCGGACTCATCCAGACTCTCTGGAGCCACTGCTCATCCCCACCCCCTGTCACTCCAAAGCCAGACAGTCAATACACAACCTAGAGAGGCACACTGGATGGCTAAGCAAGAAAATACCAACTTTCTAAAAGTGGTATTTTCAAACACAGAATGTAAAAATCACCTTCTCTAAAAGATGCATTTTAACATTTTGAGTTCAGGCATACTAAACTTTATTTTCCTACCTTGTTCCCAGGGGTAGTTATGTTTATAAGATGTTATAAGCAAACTCCCCATTATATCCTATGGGAACAGGTAGCCTTGCAATAGTGAAAAACGAAATTGGCAGTATTTCACTATCAGGACATGCCACACACACCAGGGCATGTCCTACCTTTCACATAAACTGCACCCTGCCCACAGAGGTACCTTGGGCCTACCTTAGGGGTGACTAACATGTAGGAAAAGGGAAGGTTAGGGCCTGGCAAGTGGGTGCACTTGTCAAGTCGACATGGCAGAACTAGACTGCACACAGGCTCTGCAATGGCAGGCCTGAGTTACATTTACAGGCTGCTTATGTGGGTGGCACAATCAGTGCTGCAGACCCACAAGCAGCATTTGATTTACAGGCCCTGGGCACACACAGTGCACTGTACTAGGGACTGACTAGTAAATCGAATATGCTAAACAGGGAATCACTAATCCATAACAATACTTTACAAAGGGAGCGTTTGCACTTTGGCACTGAACAGCATCTAGACCAGCAAAAAAGAAGTCTAACACACAGCAAAAACACAGGAGGCAAAGGCAAAAATACAGGGGAAACCCACACCAATGGTGCCAGGTCTAACACATGTCCCTCCAGCTGAAATGTGGGGAGAACTACCCACCCTCTTGGGAGTTCTCTTCACGAAGACGGAAAAATCAGGACAGACCATCAGCATTGGCGTGTTCTGTACCAGGGCGGTGTTCCACCGTGAGGTCCATCCCCTGTAGGAAATGGACCACCTCAACAACTTTGGGTTCTCACCCCTCATCTGCATCAACCATCTGAGGGGCCTGTGGTCGGTCTGAACCCGGAAGTGAGTCCCAAACAAGTAGGGCCTCAGCTTCTTCAGCGCCCAGACCACAGTAAAAGCCTCACGATCAATCGCACCCTACCTCTGTTCCCGTTGAAGTAACCTCCTACTAATGAAGGCTACGGGTTGGTCTAGGCCCTCCTCATTTAGCTGTGAGAGCACAGCCCCCACACCATGCTCTGAAGCATCTGTCTGCACCACGAATTCCTGTGAGAAGTTGGGAGCCTTGAGCACGGGCACCGTGCACATGGCAGATTTCAGGGCATCAAAAGCTTTTTGGCAGGCTTCAGTCCAGTTCACCTTCCTGGGCTGCTTCCTGGAAGTCAGCTCTGTCAAGGGGGCAACAATGGTGCCATACCCCTTGACAAATCTCCTGTAATATCTGGTGAGGCCTAAAAAAGCTCTCACCTCTGTCTGGGTCTTGGGAGGGTTCCCAAGCCAGAATGGTGCCAATCTTAAGCTGTAGGGGCCCCACCTGGCCGCTTCCTACCTGGTGCCCCAAGTACATCACTGAACCCTGCCCGATCTGGCACTTGCTTACCTTGATCCTGAGGCCTGCCCTCTGCAGAGACTTCAACACTCCACAGAGGTGGTGCAGATGTTCCTCCCAAGTGGCACTGAACACTGCGATGTCATTCAGGTAGGCGGCACTGAAATCCTCCAGTCCAGCCAATACCTGGTTGACCAACCTCTGAAAGGTGGCAGGCGCATTCTTCAACCCAAAGGGCATCACCCGGAACTGGTAGTGCCCCTCTGGTGTTGAGAATGTTGACCTCTCCTTTGCCCCATCAGTTAAGGCAATCTGCCAGTACCCAGACGTTAAGTCAAACGTACTGAGGCACTTGGCAGCTCCCAACCGATCAATGAGCTCATCAGCTCTGGGGATGGGGTGTGCATCAGTCCTGGTGACTGAATTGAGCCCTTGGTAGTCCACACAGAAGCGGAGTTCTGGCGTGGCACCGGGTGCAGCAGCCTTTGGGACCAAGACCACTGGGCTGGCCCAAGGGCTGTTGGAGGGCTCAATCACCTCTAGCGCCAACATCTTGGAGACCTCCTCCTTGATGCAAGCCTTGACCTGGTCAGTCACTCTGTAAATTTTGTGCTTCACAGGAGGACTATCCCCAGTGTCAGCATCATGGACACACCAATGAGTGACACCGGGGTCATGGAGAACAGATCAGCAAACTGTCCCAACAGGTGGCGGCAGTCATTCTGCTGTTCCAGGGTCAGGGCGGGAGAGAGGGTTACACCGTCCACTGACCCATCATGATCCTTGGCAGTCAGGAAGAGGTTCACTCTCCTCCTCCATTCCAGAATCTGTCACCAGGAGCATGCCCACTTCGGACCTCTCCAAGTGGGGCTTAAGGCGGGTCACATGTACGACCCGCAAAGGGTTCCTTGGAGACTGCAAGCCCACCAGATAGGTGACTTTACTCTTGCGCTCCACCACCTCAAATGGCCCAGTCCACTTACCTTGGAGCGCACAAGGCTTCACTGGGGACATGACCCACACTTTCTGACCAGGCTGAAACTCGATCAGAGTGGCATTCTGATCATACCACCGTTTCATCTCCTCCTGGCTGGCTTCCAGATGTTTTTGAGTGCGTTGCCTGAAGCGCTTAGTCTCGTTCCTGAAGGCCAGCATGTAGCTATATACATCCTGGGGAGGTTTACTGGGAGCTTTCTCCCAGCCTTTTTTGACCAGACTCAGAGGTCCTCTTAAAGGATGCCCATACAGGAGTTGAAAGGTACTAAACCCTAAGGACTTCTGCGGTACCTCTCTGTAAGCAAACAAAAGGCATGGCAAGAGGATGTCCCACTTACACCTCATGGGTTCACCAAGACCCATAATCATGCCCTTCAGGGTCCGGTTGAATCTCTCAACCAGCCCATTACCTTGGGGGTGGTAAGGAGAGGTGAACTTGTAGGTAATACCGCACTCCTGCCACAGGGACTTCATAAACCTGGATATGAAGTTGGTACCCCGGTCAGACACCACCTCTCTGGGGAATCCCACACAGGAGAAAATCCCCATCAACGCACGACCCACCACGGGGGCAGTCACCGTCCGGAGATGGATGGCTTCCGGGTACCGGGTGGCATGGTCCACCATCACCAGGATGAACCTGTTGCCCATGGCTGTCTTGTGATCCAGAGGCCCCACAATGTCAATACCCACCCTCTCAAAGGGGGTGCTGACTACAGGGAAAGGTTGGAGAGGAGCCTTGCACTTCCTCCCACTCTTACCACTAGCCTGGAAAGACCTACAATGAGTATCATTCTTACGGATTTGTGGCAAGTAAAAGTGGGTGACAAGCCTTTCAAAGGTCTTGTCTTGCCCCAAATGCCCTGCCAACAGCACATCATGAGCCAGACCCAGTAGGAAGGCTCTGAAGCGCTGGGGTACCACCAGCACACGGGCTGACCCAGGCTCAGCAACCTTAGGCTCACTATACAGGAGACCCTTCTCCCAGTAAATCCAATGTGATCTAGGACACATAGGTATGCTGCAACCAAGCCTCAATTCGATTTAGCATGACATGTCCAGCTATTTTGACTACAGAGCCTAAAAGCGATATAGGTCTGTAATAACAAGGATCCCGTCTGTTACCCTTCTTAAAGGCTGGGACAATAGTTGTGCTTTTTCTTGAATCAAGAATTTTAACAAAATTTTAAGCTATCAGCCCTATATACAGGTCCATGGGCACCCCGTCCGACCCAAGGACCTTATTGGATGGGCTGGCCATTATGGCGCTGATGGATTTCAAGGGGAAACTGTGAGGACTCCTTGACATGCTCTGCCATTTAACTATGTGCTGATGAATAGACCTGCTTAAAATTAACCACCCTAAAATTAACCACCCATCTCTCTGGTATAATATTAGAACCTAAGCCATCTGATGAGTGTACGAAGACCTGCTTGCCATTAACGATCTCCCTGAACCCGTGTCTGTCTCTGCATGCCGAAACTAGCCATTCCCATCTTTCCTCCTTGACTTCAATGTTCCTATTCTTAATGGCCTTTTTGTATTCTAGCCTTGCAAACATGATACTTTCCTGACCTCTGGGCCTAGCATTCAGAAGTTCTCAAAGCCTGTGATTGGTGGCTCTACATTCTTTGTTGAACCAGCCAAGTGTACGTGTCCCCCTTGACCCAGAAAGATTGCTCTAGTGGAAGTATTTAGGCTTACACAAAGTTCTCCAAGATTACAGTGGCCAGGGAATTCGTAGTTAGGAGGAAATCAGATATTATGACCCAATTCGCTGCTATTGTACAGAACGTCAGGGTTGGGATGTCAATTGCCTTCCACTTTAGCCTTGTACCCTTATTCTTCTGGGGAAGGCCAGGGATGACAGGGGGAGACAGGTAGGCTCAAAGAAAATCCAATGAGGTTATGAATACTATAACAATTTTCTATGACCCTCCCCCTAGCCCCGAGTAAATAAAACATTCAAGGTTCCTAGAAATAAAAACAATAGATCTTGGGACCACGACCCCAGACAACAAAAGTAGGGGGCTAGTTGAGGGGGGTCACTTGCTATTTCTACCACACTGGAAAGACCCGAATTGTACAGGGCCTTATACAGTTTCCAACCCCATGATCAGACAATTTACTGTAGGTGGGCATATAATACAACAAATAAGGGTCAGACAAAGGAGTAATGGAACCAAATGTGGCATTGAAGTCACCACTAAGTATTACATAAAAATCATTACAGAGGTTAGATGATTATGCATTCATAATTGACAGAACCTGAAAAAAGTGTCCCTATCTGGCATCCCAGCTCATATACTGAATTTTAAAAGTTAATAAGGAAGAAATTTAACTTACTGAGCGACACAACACAAACTCCACTGTGGTCTAAGGCTTTCTGGACAATTTTTAGAAGCTTTGAAATCCGTACCATAGTAGCCAAACCTCCCCGCGCTCTCAGACCCAAGGAGGCTGTGGCAGGTACAGCGAAACACTCAAAACCATTCCATGTGAATCCCTCAAGAGCCCAAGTTTCTTGCCAACACAGTTCAAAGATGGGGGGGACTGGGAGCAAATTCAAAACAGGTCCTGTACCTATGCTCCTAGAACAATCATATTTAACAAAGTGGTATCAGTTCCTAAGATAGAAAGGAGAAACAGAAAAAACAAAAAACAAATAAAGGGGGGGGATTTTACCACCAATTATGGTAGTAAATGATACATGATTGTCTCCAAAAATTGGTTGAGTGTGCTTGAAGTGGGAATAAACCTCCTGTGGGATGTTGTGCCCTCACACACCTTTACAGATGTATAGCATCATCATTGGGCAGTGCTCCTCGTGAGGGTGGCGCTGCAGTCCTTCACGGGCCCTTCCAGAGGGCTCTTTTATGGAGATCTTTTTAGGAGATGCCGCAGTTGTGCATGTGGGTGTGTGGGCCAAGTGAATCAGCGAAAGTGAAGTTAAAATAACCTATCGGTACCCAAGTTACTTTAATGTTGGGTCCTACAGGTAAATTAAAAACGTAATGGTGGTTTGGAGACTCTCCTTTCACAAAGTCAAGGGAGGGACCAGTGTATTTCACCGCTCTCAAACCATACAAATTGTGTCGTGTGTTTAGAAGTGAATAATGAGTCGACATGTTTCGCGCAACCTATTGGTCCCTAATGGATCCTGTGCGCTTCATCAGGACCATGTGTGTGAATTGATAGAAGGGGATTCAGGGAAAAACACCCTATAATCCCACTTTACTTATCGTTAAGTCAGGTAAGACGGTCTCTGCGTCCGAGAAACGTATTATTCGTATTTCTCAAAAACCCAAACCTAATGGAGACAAAAAGGAAGGAATATAAAGAAGGCAAATTAAATAGTTACTGAGCTAAGTGAAATTGTTTCAAACAGCTCTACAATAATCATTAATAGGGCAAAAGGTCCCTCTTCATCACAGGGTCCACTATTATAGTGTCCTTATTAATGCAAAATGCACGTTGTGCATAAAAAATAAAACTACATGTGCTCAGATGAGCTTCTTGAGCTACCTGAAGACATCTAATAAAATACTGGGCTACATACACCTAAAAGGCTAAATAGGCAGAAATAGGAAACAAAGGGCGAGAGTGTGAAAAGGCAATATTCGCATGTCTTCCTATAATGAACAGGAGAAAGTCGTATAGTCATAGAGCCATTAGATGTAAATCCTATGACTATTATTATAAGTGTTAGAACAGTGGTGTATACTGCCTTTTATTCAATCAATACTGCGATTGTGGCAGAGCTACAGATAACGGTCAAAAATAGTTTTCAATTTTGCAGTTAGTACCACATTACCTGGTAAAAGACATCAAAAAGTTCAGTCTGATATTAAGTAACATACTTGTAATAAATGGCAACAGCTTGTATGCATACTGAGATGCTGTTCATACTGAGTAGTTCCACATCTTAGACTAGATAAATAGGAATCCATCAAGAGCATGCAGAAATTTACAACCACTTAATATTTGCATCTCTATCTACATCACTCATCAATGCGTAAACACCGCTCTTAATGTGTTGCGGATCGAAGTCTGCCAAATATAGTCGTAAAAATTAAAAAGGGCACTTGTATTCATACCCTCCCCACGCTGTAGCAGGGCCTCAACGGCAAAAGGTCGGGCAGTCGAGTGAAGCAAGCTGTATCAAAAGAGAAGCAAAGAAAGAAGATGGGGGGAAAAAATGCTAGATCCCCTCCAAATACATTTGCCACCGCCTATGCACCTTCCAAGATGGCATCTACTTCACCATCTTATAACACTAAGTGATGTTACACCAGTGACGTCATCACGCTTCCGTCAGACACGTGATGACACGCCTACTTTCCCTACATTTTACCGGAAGAAGGCGCCTATATTTACCCGGCGTCTTCACAAACATTCACCGGCGAAAACCTGATCGGACGACAGGTTATCAGGCTCTGACTCGAGGGAGAGATGGTGAGTTCCTACCGCTGCCAGTACCGGACATGAGGTATTTCAAGCACATCGCATAGGCGGTGGCGAATGTATTTGGAGGGGATCTAGCATTTTTCCCCCCCCCATCTTCTTTCTTTGCTTCTCTTTCGATACAGCTTGCTTCACTGGGTGTTTACGCATTGATGAGTGATGTAGATAGAGATGCAAATATTAAGTGGTTGTACATTTCTGCATGCTCTTGATGGATTCCTATTTATCTAATCTAAGATGTGGAACTACTCGTATGAACAGCATCTCAGTATGCATCTCAGTATGCATACAAGCTGTTGCCATTTATTACAAGTATGTTACTTAATATCAGACTGAACTTTTGATGTCTTTTACCAGGTAATGTGGTACTAACTGCAAAATTGAAAACTATTTTTGACCGTTATCTGTAGCTCTGCCACAATCGCAGTATTGATTGAATAAAAGGCAGTATACACCACTGTTCTAACACTTATAATAATAGTCATAGGATTTACATCTAATGGCTCTATGACTATACGACTTTCTCCTGTTCATTATAGGAAGACATGCGAATATTGCCTTTTCACACTCTCGCCCTTTGTTTCCTATTTCTGCCTATTTAGCCTTTTAGGTGTATGTAGCCCAGTATTTTATTAGATGTCTTCAGGTAGCTCAAGAAGCTCATCTGAGCACATGTAGTTTTATTTTTTATGCACAACGTGCATTTTTGCATTAATAAGGACACTATAATAGTGGACCCTGTGATGAAGAGGGACCTTTTGCCCCTATTAATGATTATTGTAGAGCTGTTTGAAACAATTTCACTTAGCTCAGTAACTATTTAATTTGCCTTCTTTATATTCCTTCCTTTTTGTCTCCATTAGGTTTGGGTTTTTGAGAAATACGAATAATACGTTTCTCGGACACAGAGACGTCTTACCTGACTTAACGATAAGTAAAGTGGGATTATAGGGTGTTTTTCCCTGAATACCCTTCTATCAATTCACACACACGGTCCTGATGAAGCGCACAGGGATCCATTAGGGACCAATAGGTTGCGCGAAACATGTCGACCATTATTCACTTCTAAACACACGACACAATTTGTATGGTTTGAGAGCGGTGGGAATACACTGGTCCCTCCCTTGACTTTGTGAAAGGAGAGTCTCCAAACCACCATTACGTTTTTAATTTACCTGTAGGACCCAACATTAAAGTAACTTGGGTACCGATAGGTTATTTTTAACTTCACTTTCACTGATTCACTTGGCCCACACACCCACATGCACAACTGCGGCATCTCCTAAAAAGATCTCCATAAAAGAGCCCTCTGGAAGGGCCCGTGAAGGACTGCAGCGCCACCCTCACGAGGAGCACTGCCCAATGATGATGCTATACATCTGTAAAGGTGTGTGAGGGCACAACATCCCACAGGAGGTTTATTCCCACTTCAAGCACACTCAACCAATTTTTGGAGACAATCATGTATCATTTACTACCATAATTGGTGGTAAAATCCCCCCCCAAGTTTCTTGCAACATAACTATGTCAAACTGAGAAATAAAATCAAACTACTTTGGATATTTCCGCTTATCCGTGATACCCACGATATTCCAACTGAACATCCTTACAAGTGTATCGTGCTCCGTGGCCCAGTCCCTAGTGGGAAAACTGAACATTTGTGTGTAAACTACCTCCGTGGAGACAACTGGAGCCTCTGGGCGTCAATCGTTGGTGGCCAAATCAAACAGGGGAAGAAATCTGTTAGTAATAGGAAAAATGGGTCTGGCTAACTGATCTGCCCTAGGTGGTGGATTCCCGTGCCTTGCTTCCATCCTTGGTTGCAAATGTTTACAGAAAAAGCCTAAAGGAACAATGTTAATGTTGGTGCCCTGCAAATGCTTCCTGGCACCGCATTGACTTAAGCAGCGAGCCAAACCCGCGTTTTTGCAATTAATCACAATACAATCCCCTATCAATTTTTTAGTCAAGGATAGACCCACCCAACCCTACTCGCAAACAAAATATCCTTATATTCAGTGATATTGAAGTAGAAATTTCGGGTCAGCCAATGGCTTACTTTGTTCTTGAGCTGAGAGGTGGATTCCTCCCTTGAGAAGTTCAAATATGGTACACCCGTCATGATGGCTATGTAGGGGCAACATTCGGGGGGGGCGGGGGGTGCATTTAAACATGACTGATTCAGAATAGACTGGACCCGAGATTCAATACCCTGGACTGGCAAGACATTCAGGACCTTTGGCCCCCTCAGCGAACCCCTACCTCCGTTATAAGAAGGCAAAACTCCATCAGCTTGTGAGGAGGACTGAGACTCAATGACAAAAATATCTCCATAGGCTGGATGTATATCCGGACTGGGAGTAGAATTCGTAGCCAAAGGCCTTTCTAATCTAAATAAAGCTGACTGGGCAGAATCAGGATGAGCCTTCAGGTATGTATGGAGCTTAGTTAATTTCAGAATACCATCTTCCAGGCTTCGCAGCCTGCCCACCAGTGGAGTAACAACAATAGATTTTATTTTCCCCAAAATACAGTCCCAGTTAATATTTAGGGCTTCATTTGGGGCTCCATTCGCAGATAAGGACAGGCCAGGCTGCAGGGAGGTAGACACAGTGTTCCCAACTGTATTTCTTTGAGCTCTAGAAGTACCCCACTTGTTTGGATATGCGCTTTCTTTTGGCCGAAAGGACCACAGTCACTTGAGTTGATAGAAACGGAGTTAAGTAATTCAGTTGATGCTTGCATTTCAGGCACATTAGGCGATGGGCCACATGTTGCAAGAGGGCCTTCGTTCCCCACGCAGGGATGCTCAGGCTGACCTGGTAAGGAATAGTGAGGATCCTCTTCAATGTCTAAAGATAGATGTCTCTCTGCAAAGTCAATTACTTTGGAAATTACTCCAACAGCACGGGCCAGTAAAGAGTAAAGCGTAGTGTCCCTTGATGGTTTAACAATGGCATTGTCTCTGTCCCCAGCTAGCTTACGTTTGCCCATGTTTCATCTAATCGGGACCCTAAGATAAACGTTGGAATAAAAAACAGGATATACAGTATGCCAGGCTACTGAGCACTACTAAGCGCTCATCATAGGTTGATATAGAATCCTGGAGCCACAAGAGGTGGCTTGGCCTCTTCCGGCAAAGACGGGCCTGGACTTGGCCCGGAAACGAGCCCAGGCATGTCCCGCACCGCAGGGAAAATGCAGGTTTTTTTAAAGTGCCTGACTGGCACTGCTCTCCTCTCCTGTCTCCAACAGCAGCAGGGCACCTGAGGCTCGTGATCCTGCCCAGCAAATTCTTGTACTCGTGTTCCCACACAGCAGGGGCAATGTGGGATTTATAAAGCGCCCAACAGTCGCTGCTCTCCTCTCCCATCTCAAAGAGCAGCAAGGAAATTGGGACTTGTGGTCCTGCCCAGCCCAGACAACTCTTGTGTTCGTGTTCCCATGCCGCAGAGAAAATGCGGGCTTTTTAACGCGCCTGACCAGCACTATCCTCTCCTGCTGCCAACAGCAGCAGGGCACCTGGGGCTTATGGTCCTGCCCCACCAACTCTCGTGCTCATGTTTCCGCGCCGCAGGAAAAATGTGGGCTCTTTAAAGCGCCCAACCAGTGTTGCTTTTCTCTCCCATCTCAAACAGCAGATGGGCACCTGGGGCTTGTAATCTTGCCCCACCTCGACAACTCTCATGCCCTTGCTCCCATGCGCGTTTTAAAAAGACAAGTATTTTGTGATTTTAAGACATATGGTGGATGTTCCTGATGAATCCTTGAGATCATGCAGGATGACTATTTTGATTAGTGAACCATATTGAGGGTACACATTGTAGGAATAATTATTTATCTCAGTTAATGGTCACAAATTTTAGAATATTTCAAGTTTTGTGGTGGTGTTACTGAGAATTTTGAATTGGCACTCACACTGAAAATTAATCAGTTGGGCAAAAGATTATAATCCAAGTACATTTTACTGACTATTTTGAATATGGTGTACAGAATAATGAATTTCCATAATTGTGTGGCCATGGACAATATTTTTTGGGGTAGTAATCAAGTGCAAGCTTCGACTTATCTTTTTAATCTGAACTTGCATGGTTTTAGTATGATGGACTGAATAGATCATTATTGAAATGAAACATGTTGACTCTTTTTTTTTTTTTCTTTCATGAAAAGGTCTGATGATATCTTAGGAAGAGCACACCATTGTTACAGAGGGAGCTTCAATAGAGTTGGTATATTACCAGCATGGTTAAGAAGTCACTCGCTGCTTGGTTATGACCTCGGTCTCTCGATTCCCTGTGTTTTTCTTACGCAAACTACAGACAACTCAGCTAGGCCGAAGGCATGGCTTAAAAGTTATAATGGTACTGATGCTCTTGACCTTTGCTGACTTGCAGTCAACTATATAATTTGGTTTAAAAGCACATGCTTGGCATTCAAAAGCTTGTGTGGTAGGACACATTCATATCCTTGGAAGAACATTGATACTCCCCTTTTTAAGTGATGGGAAGCACTAAAAATGTCCTTCTCTCAGCTACATCTTTCAAATTGGCTTCCAAGGGGAAGAGGTGTCTCTCTCTGCCCAAGATCATGATTCTGAAATTATGTTACATTAATGATTTGGGAAGCCTTGATGGTTGCCTCCTTGACTGGTCTGCCAAAGACATACCTAAATAGATTTAAGATCACCAACGCCTAGAGAGCCACACTTGGTTTTGTCTGTCTGGGCTACAGTCAAATAAGATCTACAATACTTGTCACTGGCATGCTTTACTGCCGAGATCTTAGGAGTCCATTGGTTGCTTCAGGCATACTTGCTTAAGCCTCAGCACTGTGCCAGTAAACCCTAATGAGTTGGTCTCGCAGTGCTGTGGCTTTACGCTTTAGTGACTGTAACTACAGAGATAAAAATACAGTGCTTGAGCTTTTCACTTGAACGAAGAAACCTTACCCTTGGCAGTAATCTCGAGCAGTTCCTGGTAGGATTCACTGGTTTTCCTTCGTTTGGCAGCACGCGGACAGGGTTCCTCCCCCCTTTCGATTTGGGACACAACTTCTGGCTTTGGAATTTGAAAACCTGATGACAAAGGGAAACATTAAGGATGGATTCCTCCTAGAAAGTCCCCACATCCAGCACATGAACAACACAACGAGTTAGCCAACTGACATTGTCCACTCCCCCCCCTCCACTGACACTGTCATTTCAAATGCAGTCTGCTCACCCCCAGTACCTTCCGGTAGTACCTGAACATGAAGTATTACTTGCAGAATAATTGCAATAGCTCAGAATATTTCATTCTGTCACAAAGTTTTTGTTTAGGGCAGTGCTCACCAATTTGTTGGACTCATGGTGCTGTTTGTGTGGAAAAAGGTGTCTCAGAGTGTAGTCTGTTGCTTTTGGCCTGTTGGATTTCCTATTGAAAAAGTGGGCAAGGGGGAGCAATTGTTATGGATTCCCCTTTGAGTGTGATAATGTATGCTGGTAGTAAGGTTTCTCAAGTGGGGATCAGGTCTCGTGTCCATCCACTTAACCCATGTGAGTATGGTTGAAGTTATCTACAGTGTATTTATTTTAGGCATTTACATAGTGCAGACTTAACCATAAGGGCAATGGAGCACTTGACACAGAACAAGATGAGGAGGAAAGGAGTATCTAGGATTAGTACAGAATAGAGGGAGCATTATAGGACAGATGATAAGGTCAGAATAATTTTTTCATATGGTCTTTTATGTACGACAGGCGGTTCAGGTTCGTTCTGAGGGTATCGGGAATGCAGTTCCACAATCTGGAAACCAGGGAGGAGAAGGCTTGGTTGGTTGTTTTTCTTTTCCTTGTTGTAGGAATTTTGAGGAGTATTGTTTTAACTCTTGCAGATTTTACGCCTCCTGTTGTGTGGAGTTTGTCTTTGAGGAAAGAAGGAAGGCAGTTGTTATTTTTCCATGAGGAAAGCTCAGCAGGTAGCTGTTGTAACACTTTGCTAAACCATACAAGTATTAGTCACAACCTCAAGTACTTTTTTGTGTATTTCTGGCTACTAGTCTGTGGTCACATCTTGCTGTACCCAATTGTGAAAAGTGAAAAGCCAGGGATGATGATGGCAAATTACTTGGTGCATAAGTCTGTGAAGGTGGGGCCTGTTTGTGCATCGGTGGTAAATCAATGAAGGAGAATGATCAATTCTGTGATATGGAGCAAGGTAGGATGAGAATTTCACAGACATGTGATGTTACTTTGATAAGCATTTGGTGGGGATGCCTTTCGAGAAGGCGTGTGCAATACTGCCCCCCATTAGATGGGGTGCTTCTGCAGCAGTAATTTGCATGTGGGATTGCATCCAAGGCTATGTGGAGGTAGAGTAGAGTCTTCAGTGTTGGGGCACTAAGGGGTTGGCTTAGTTGGGAGGTGCCTTATTCAGGCAACCTGCATATAAACTCATAACCTGAGGTTCTCGAGTGAGCATTTAACTCACTTTGACATCTTGCTAAATGTGCAGATTCAAGAGGTCGAAACTAACAGGAGATAGCCATAACGTGTGGTGAGTCAACGTCAATCAAGTAAGTGTAATGATACTTATGTAAACAATGTGTAAAAGGGAGGCTTGTCTACGAGACAACGTAAGGAAAGGATGGCAGGCTTGTGGGTGTCTGAATTTGGATATGGATGGACTGCTGGGTAAGGACTATGGTTTGGAGACTATGGTGTAGGCAAGAAGATACAAGACAAGGAGCTGCACTAAATGCAATAAGGTGGTTGAGGATAAGGGATGGCAATGGGAGGTAACCAAGATAGATCAAACTCATTTAATGAGTTAGGTCCTGCTTTCACCTGGTCTGTGCTTCCTTTTTGTTAGGTGGGTAGAGCCTCATGGTAGCGTGGCAGTCATTAGGGGATTAGCAGTGGGAACACTGATGAGTTGGGGGGCTGCAATGAATGTGCTAATGGAAAAATCTGGAGGTGTTTTAGCTAACAACAATATTGATCAGGTGGTGAGGTTGTGCGTGTGTAAATTGTAAGGGTGACGGTCATGGAGGGGTTATTAAAGACTGGATACAAATGGGCTACTTCATGGGCAAGGGTGGGAGAAGGGTACAAAGGCAAAATAATAAGGGATTAGTATGTATGAGTAGGTATGGTGAGTCATTTGAAAGTTGCCTTAGTTCAGACGGCCAGCATGCTGCAGACTGTTGCAACATAATAGGACTGCCTTTCACAGTGAATGGGGCAGCGCTGAGTGATATATTTTGGTGTACTCATACTTTGCAGGCACAGGATTCAAACTTGCACATATGAGTGTGGCAAAACAGGTTTCTGGAAGTGGATGAGAATACAGGTGCGCTGGGGGTTTGGTTTTAATAAGAAAGATAGTAAAATTAGAGTTAAGCAGGTGTCAGTTACTAGGTTAAATTGGATGACAGGAAATTGGAGGGTAGGGTGGGCTGGCAGAGAGCAGTATGGATGGATAGAATTTATGTGTAAGAGTTGTGTGGTTAGAATGAAGGATGGTAGGAGTGTATGTTCAGGGAAGGGCAAAGATAGTGCACTGATGGGTTGGGATAGGTGGTAATGGGCATAGGTCAGGGAGGATAGTTTTCCTTTCTTTCTTCCACCTTAGCCTTTTTGCGCAACTCCTTGTATTTTGTGCCATTTCCTCCTCCATAATGTCACATCCACACAGCTCCTTCATCACCACGCTCTCTCTCTCACCAAGTCCCTTCACCACTTGCAGAGTGAACTGTGTATCATTCAAGGTGACATAATCCCCCAGCTAGCCACTATGCCAGCACTTAGCCTGCTATCAATTGACTGTCAATTTCCTAAAGACAATTACTGAAACCGAACTACTCTGCTCGACATCTGTATGCTAAAACGTTACACTAATGAACGTTCTCCTCTATATAAATATTTACTCTTTGGGTTACTGACAAGTGTTAAAAACCCTATGAGTCCACACCCTTTGCGTTTCAGAGTTCAAATATGACAGTGACTCTCACTGTGGGAAAGAGGGTGTAATATGCCCAAAATTATAAACATTTATTTCAAGTACCAAAGCCTGGATTGGAAAGCAGTTTATCTACTAGGCTGCCTTGTCCCCCTAGGTCCTACAGACCACTCTTTGGCAGAATTACAATATAATAATGATTTAATAAATAGACTGAAAAGGTATAGAGACGGTCAATTTTAAGTTCATCTGTAGACGTCCACAAAATGTGATTACGACTTAAAGCTTGCTGTATAGATCTGTGTTCGGACATGCTAGCTCTTCCTGTAAAGGCTTACTCTTCAAGCCTCAGAACTAATCTAGAATGGATTTGCTATCTTTCGAAGTCTGAGATTCGTTTTAGAAGAGGGCCAAAATATTAAAGAGATAAGGGCACAGTGGGAGGTATGGATTTACTATTCTTAACTCGACAAATACCTACACCGAAGATAGATATCACCAAGGTGCATATATGTGGAGTAGGTATAGAAAATCTATACATAGTTGCTTTTCAATATTTTGTCCCCTGATATTCTGGACACGATATTGGGACCCTTTGATATTCAGTCACGTATCAGCTAATGGATAATTCAGCCTATGTACTACAGCAAACTGTCTGCCAAACAGGCAAGAGTAACGTTACGAAAGAATACTTCTGGAAATTAACAATTTGTGTACCCTTCTAGGACTACTCTGGAACATTTTTGCGACTCCTCAATAGGCAAAAAAATCTAAAATTGTAGGAGTTAAACTATGAAAGGCACATTTCGGACTTTCAATTACAAAAAAAAACTTTGACTCCGCCCCCTACTGGTATTGGATCATCTCAAGTAATCACAGCTTGATCTTATTCTATAACTCTTTCTGGCTCAAGGTTCAAGTGTTTCTTTGGTCTTGAATCTTCACAGCTTTCAATGCTGCGAACAACATGCTATACAGCACATTGCTCTGAACAGTATTTCTAACAAGAGATTTTCATTTGCCTTATTTACTTCTCCTCCCTGCAGCTGTGCTTTGATGTGTAGAGTTCATCTTGACAAACAGCCCACTCTCTGAAAGGAGACACAAGTATTTCCCTGCTTACTTGATGGTGTAAAACATAGCCATCCATCTGTACAAACTGCACTTTTTACTTTGTTTTATTTTTAATAAATTTCTTTGTCAATTAAAAATCTGAAACGCTGTACATTTGATGATGTGCAGCAAAATTGTTAACTAGAACACTGGTGGACGTAAGTGGTGATGAATAGCACAATCGCAACACAATCGACATAACTTGTGTCACAAATATTTACACTTTTTATATTCCATTGCACATATTTATAGCTGCAGGCACAGAAAGCATACTTGCTCAGAGTTTAGAACCTAGGTCTAAAGGGTCCAATGTGGGTGACTTAGCCTCTTTACAACATTCCTTCAATGAATCCCAACACTGAAGATTTGAGATCATAGTTCATCGGAAAGTGTTTCATTGATATCAACATTTAGGATTTTCCATGAGTGGCTGCTTTAGTGCATTTAGTGCACTTTTAAAGTGCTTCAGAGTTGTATCTGTGGTTATCCATCATATTTCTTGTAGACACTTTGTGGGGCGTGATCCTGAGCATCTCAAAAAGTGTAGAGTAGAGTGTAGAGTAGAGTGTAGAGTAGAGTGGAGTGGCATAGAATGTCATGGAGTGGCGTAGAGTACCATGGAGGTGAGTGAGTGGCGTAGAGGGGAGTAGAGTAAGGTATCAGTGAAGTGGCAATAGAGTGGAGTAAAGTGGCAATAGAGTGGAGTAAAGTGGCAATAGAGTGGAGTAAAGTGGCAATAGAGTGGAGTAAAGTGGCAATAGAGTGGAGTAAAGTGGCAATAGAGTGGAGTAAAGTGGCGTAGAGTGGAGTAAAGTGGCGTAGAGTGGAGTAAAGAGGCGTAGAGTGGAGTAAAGAGGCGTAGAGTGGAGTAAAGAGGCGTAGAGTGGAGTAAAGAGGCGTAGAGTGGAGTAAAGAGGCGTAGAGTGGAGTAAGAGGCGTAGAGTGGAGTAAAGAGGCGTAGAGTGGAGTAAAGAGGCGAGAGTGGAGTAAAGAGGCGTAGAGTGGAGTAAAGAGGCGTAGAGTGGAGTAAAGAGGCGTAGAGTGGAGTAAAGAGGCGTAGAGTGGAGTAAAGAGGCGTAGAGTGGAGTAAAGAGGCGTAGAGTGGAGTAAAGAGGCGTAGAGTGGAGTAAAGAGGCGTAGAGTGGAGTAAAGAGGCGTAGAGTGGAGTAAAGAGGCGTAGAGTGGAGTAAAGAGGCGTAGAGTGGAGTAAAGAGGCGTAGAGTGGAGTAAAGAGGCGTAGAGTGGAGTAAAGAGGCGTAGAGTGGAGTAAAGAGGCGTAGAGTGGAGTAAAGAGGCGTAGAGTGGAGTAAAGAGGCGTAGAGTGGAGTAAAGTGGCGTAGAGTGGAGTAAAGTGGCGTAGAGTGGAGTAAAGTGGCGTAGAGTGGAGTAAAGTGGCGTAGAGTGGAGTAAAGTGGCGTAGAGTGGAGTAAAGAGGCGTAGAGTGGAGTAAAGAGGCGTAGAGTGGAGTAAAGTGGCGTAGAGTGGAGTAAAGTGGCGTAGAGTGGAGTGGAGTAAAGTGGCGTGAAAAGGGGTGGAGTGGCCTAGAGTGTCATGGAGCCCCCTAGAATGTCATGGAGCCCCCTAGAAAGCCATGGAGCCGCCTAGAGAGCCATGGAGCCGCCTAGAGAGCCATGGAGCCGCCTAGAGAGCCATGGAGCCGCCCAGAGAGCCATGGAGCCGCCCAGAGAGCCATGGAGCCGCCCAGAGAGCCATGGAGCCGCCTAGAGAGCCATGGAGCCGCCTAGAGAGCCATGGAGCCGCCTAGAGAGCCATGGTGCGGCCTAAAGTGTCATGGTGCAGCCTAAAGTGAAGTAGAGCGGCCTAAAGTGGAGCGGCCTAAAGTGGAGTGGAACGGCCTAAAGTGGAGTGGAGCGGCCTAAAGTGGAGCGGCCTAGAGTGGAGTGGAGCGGCCTAGAGTGGAGTGGAGCGGCCTAGAGTGGAGTGAAGTGGCCTAGAGTGGAGTGGCGTGTCAGAGTGGAATGGCCTAGAGTAGAGTGGCGCAGAATCAAATGAAGTGGTCTAAAGTGAAGTGGCATAGAGTGTCAGAGTGACGTGGACTGGAGTGGAGCAGAGTGGCGAGGAGTGGTGCGGCGCAAAGCAGGGTGGTGCAAAGCAGATGGCGCAGAGCGGGGTAGGGTGCCGTGGAGTGGAGTGGCAGAGTGGAGTGCTGTAGAGTTTCAGAGGAGAAGCATAGAGTGGAGTAGATTGGAGTGCCACAGAGTGGAGTGCCACAGAGTAGAGAGGCGTAGAGTGGAGTGGAGTGGCATAGAGTGGAGTGGAGTGGCATAGAGTGGAGTGGCATAGAGTGGAGTGGAGTGGCATAGAGTGGAGTGGAGAAAAGTGTCATGGAGGGTAGTAGAGTGCCATGGAGGGTCGTAGAGTGACATGGAGGGTCGTAGAGTGACATGGAGGGTCGTAGAGTGACATGGTGGGCCGTAGAGAGGAGGGGCATGGAGTAGAGTGGCGTAGAATGGAGTGGAGTAGAGTACCATGGAGGCGAGTGAGTGGCGTAGAGGGGAGTAGAGTAGAGTAAGGTATCAGTGAAGTGGCAATAGAGTGGAGTAAAGTGGCAATAGAGTGGAGTAAAGTGGCAATAGAGTGGAGTAAAGTGGCAATAGAGTGGAGTAAAGTGGCGTAGAGTGGAGTAAAGTGGCGTAGAGTGGAGTAAAGTGGCATAGAGTGGAGTAAAGTGGCGTAGAGTGGAGTAAATTGGCGTAGAGCGGAGTAAATTGGCGTAGAGTGGAGTAAAGTGGCGTGAAAAGGGGTGGAGTAGCCTAGAGTGTCATGGAGCCCCCTAGAATGTCATGGAGCCCCCTAGAGAGTCAT
The DNA here is from genome assembly GCA_963921515.1 of Calotriton arnoldi. Lineage (NCBI taxonomy): Eukaryota > Metazoa > Chordata > Amphibia > Caudata > Salamandridae > Calotriton > Calotriton arnoldi. Next base: position 855,294 of record CAWUFW010003287.1, on the reverse strand, counting down.
GGAGCCCCCTAGAGAGTCATGGAGCCCCCTAGAGAGTCATGGAGCCCCCTAGAGAGTCATGGAGCCCCCTAGAGAGTCATGGAGCCCCCTAGAGAGTCATGGAGCCCCCTAGAGAGTCATGGAGCCGCCTAGCTAGAGAGTCATGGAGCCGCCTAGCTAGAGAGTCATGGAGCCGCCTAGCTAGAGAGCCATGGAGCCGCCTAGCTAGAGAGCCATGGAGCCGCCTAGCTAGAGAGCCATGGAGCCGCCTAGCTAGAGAGCCATGGAGCCGCCTAGCTAGAGAGCCATGGAGCTGCCTAGCTAGAGAGCCATGGAGCCGCCTAGCTAGAGAGCCATGGAGCCGCCTAGCTAGAGAGCCATGGTGCGGCCTAGAGAGCCATGGTGCGGCCTAGAGAGCCATGGTGCGGCCTAGAGAGCCATGGTGCGGCCTAGAGAGCCATGGTGCGGCCTACAGTGTCATGGTGCGGCCTACAGTGTCATGGTGCGGCCTACAGTGTCATGGTGCGGCCTACAGTGTCATGGTGCGGCCTACAGTGTCATGGTGCGGCCTACAGTGTCGTAGAGCGGCCTAAAGTGGAGTGGAGCGGCCTACAGTGTCGTGGAGCGGCCTAAAGTGGAGTGGAGCGGCCTAAAGTGGAGTGGAGCGGCCTAAAGTGGAGTGGAGCGGCCTAAAGTGGAGTGGAGCGGCCTAAAGTGGAGTGGAGCGGCCTAAAGTGGAGTGGAGCGGCCTAGAGTGGAGTGGAGCGGCCTAGAGTGGAGTGGAGCGGCCTAGAGTGGAGTGGAGCGGCCTAGAGTGGAGCGGCCTAAAGTGGAGTGGAGCGGCCTAAAGTGGAGTGGAGCGGCCTAGAGTGGAGTGGCCTAGAGTGGAGTGAAGTGGCCTAGAGTGAAGTGGCCTAGAGTGGAGTGGCCTAGAGTGGAGTGGCCTGTCAGAGTGGAATGGCCTAGAGTAGAGTGGCGCAGAATCAAATGAAGTGGTCTAAAGTGAAGTGGCATAGAGTGTCAGAGTGACGTGGACTGGAGTAGAGTGGAGCAGAGTGGCGAGGAGTGGTGCGGCGCAAAGCAGGGTGGTGCAAAGCAGATGGCGCAGAGCGGGGTAGGGTGCCGTAGAGTGGAGTGGCATAGAGTGGCAGAGTGGAGTGGCATAGAGTGGCAGAGTGGAGTGGCATAGAGTGGAGTGGCATAGAGTGAAGTGGAGTGGCATAGAGTGGAGTGGCATAGAGTGGAGTGGCATAGAGTGGAGTGGCATAGAGTGGAGTGGCATAGAGTGGAGTGGAGTGGCATAGAGTGGAGTGGAGTGGCATAGAGTGGAGTGGAGTGGCATTGAGTGGAGAAAAGTGTCATGGAGGGTAGTAGAGTGCCATGGAGGGTCGTAGAGTGACATGGTGGGCCGTAGAGAGGAGGGGCATGGAGTAGAGTGGCGTAGAATGGAGTAGAGTGGCGTAGAGTGGAGTAGAGTGGCGTAGAGTGGCGTAGAGTATCGTGTCACAGAGTGGAGGGGCATAGAGTTGATTAGTGTCGCAGAGTGGAGTGGTATACAGTGGAGCAAAGTGGCGCAGAGGGTCATTGATTGGAGTGGCGTCGACTGGAGTGACAGAGTGGCATAGAATGTCATGGAGTGTTAATGAGTGATGTGGAGGGTCATAGAGTGGATTTGTGTAGAGTGGAGTAGAGTGGCATAGTGTGAAGTGGTCTCTGTACCACTTACTCCACTCTATGTACTTTGCACTCATTACTTTGTCCATAACCCAAGAATTACATTTAATATGTCCGCTCCAACATTTTACAGTGGGCACCCCATATGTCAAGAATTACCTTTAATATGACAACATTGTGCTATGGGTAACCCTTGCTAAAAATAACCTCCAGGGTGCAAGCGGCAGCATTTTACCATGCATACTCGAAATGCCAAGAATTATCTCCAATATGCCATATGAAAAGACCTACCTCCAGTAGGCTGGGACCAGAGGCAGACTTGAAAGTTTAACACACACACACAAAAATTTACTCACTCCCACAAATGCATTCATCTCACGCTCACTCATTCTCGCTTATTCTCACTCAGTTTCACTTACATTCACTTAACATTCTATTCCCACTCACTCCCTCCCTCACTCTCCCACTCATTTATTCTCACTCACTTGCAATCACTCTTCTTCTCAACTCTCACTGTCTCTCCGTCTCACTCATTCTCACTGTGATTAGCTATCACTCATTTTCACTCACACACTTGCGTATATACATGCTCAAACACATGCTCTCTCACACAAACACACTAAGTCACACATTCATTTAACAGATTATTTGTCATATACCTGGCTTCAGCTGCCTCACGTGTCAGCTTTAGCTCCTTAGCTGCTGGTGCAAGGACCGTAGCAACGGCATTCAGGAGGTTCCAAGTTCTGGCTCTGAAGCAGGAAACTGAAGCCATACGTCTGTGCAAGTGATTACATTAATTACTGCGCAGATTTCAGTTTTTGATTTGCTTCTTTTTCACCTCTCCCATCTCGTCACAGGGTGGGGTGGAGTCAAGAACTTCACTGAGATGAGAAACAGTGAGGTGACATGGTGATTGATGGATGGCACTGCAGGGCCTAAACCTAAAGTGCCTGGGGCTATATCTTTGGGGGTAGCCGCTGTTGTGCATTACTAAAGAGGTGGCACCTAGTTATGCCAGACACGTGAGACCAGAGATGAGGCGTTGCTAGCCCTGGACAATCTGTCTGATGGCTGGTGCAGGCATGCACCTCTGGCAAACGCAGTTACTGGCAGTGTTTAAATCCCACTATCAGGCTGACTTGACGACATACTGCCAAGAATTTGTGGTTACACAGCCACATTCTGTTCTGCTGCAATGCACTGGTTCATGCTGGCACAGAAGCTCCATTTATCTGCCATGTTGGCTCGAATAGGGCTGTGCAATAAGCAAGTGGCAATTTTACAGACCAGTATTAAAAACCACCCTTAAGAAAGGAGGGAGAGTGCTAGAAATTCAAACAAAGGGGCAGAGAGGGCAAAAGTAGGCCTGGTAGGGTGGGAAGAGCAGCAGCACTATGAAGGAGGTGGGGGTTGGTAACATATCACACAAGCATTGGCAATGCCAACAGGTCCGGCTTATGAATGCACGGTCAAGTCAGAGCTAAAAATCCACGTACTTTAATGACTGCTCCCCTCCCATCTGCATGCGTCCTGCTGCAGAGAAAAATGCATCATAGCAACAATGGTTCTCATTGGCATAATTATTCATCATTTAGGATAATCTACAGGTCTTGTGCATTTTCCTATGACGTCTGGCTGCATCCAACCGGTTCCCTTCATGCTGGACTCATTACCGGTTCCATTGCAAAGCCAGAATGTGCCATCTCACATGGTCTGCAAGCAGGATGCAGCAGGCTCGCAGGCCAAGAACTCTCAGAGTACTATTCACATAGAAGTATTTCTGGCTATGTGTCAGTGGAAGAAAAGGAGGGGGGAGAAAATGGAGAACGAGTGCAATGTAGGAACAGAGGGGGGAGAGTTCCCTCAGGACAAGAACCCTCACTCACCGTTAGGTGACATGCTTTATCATATGTGTTCCATCCTCACACCATAGTGTGGACTACGACTCCCCGAGGGGAGGAGCAGAGGTGTTTTCTCAGAAGATGAGCGCAGAAGTATAGATGAATGAGGGGCAGAGTGCAGAAAGGCGTGATAAGGTGTGATTTAAAAAATGTCTATCGGAGTCCACTGAAAGTTTATTAGGTGGTCACAGTGACATGGTTAAAATGCAAGAGAGTTAGAGATTCAACAGATATACCCTAGTTCATAAGGTCAACATGTTTCTGCCAAAAGGCATTCGTCAGGACCTATTTTATCAAGTCACTCTGCAAAAAGTGGTTAAAGTAAAAAAGAGAAAATATACAAGTCACCACTGGAACTGTGTGGTCCGTTGTTCAACGTCCCTTTTCTTTTCAGAGGGATTCGTAAAACTAACGTGCGATAAAGTCACGTGCACTCTCCAAGCTCTTGTAACATCTCGTGGTGCCCAGTTCGGAATCCTGGTGCCCCCTCCGAATGAGATGTCAGGCTCGCAGGGCCAAGAACTCTCAAAGCCATCCACACTGAGACCCAGAAAAGAGGCTTAAACATCGGTATCATAGCCTGAATGTCCACGACTTCTAGAGGAAAGGATCAAAAGTACACCATATCCAGGATGGCTCTGATGAATGGGAGAATCTGCGTAGGAATCAGGTGAGACTTCGGCAGGTTGATTGAGAACGCCAATGATGTCAAGAAGTCTGCTGTCGTCTGGAGGTCATCCCGACTAACTGTAGTGTGCCTGTCTTCAACAGCCTGTTACTGAGGTAGGGGAAGACTGGTACCTCCTACCTCCGAAAATGGGCTTTGGCCACCGCCATCTCCCTTGTAAACACCAGAGGGGAACTGGTGAGGCCGAAAGGGAGAACAGCAAACTGAAAGTGCTTGTGGCCCATCTTGAACCTCAGGAAGCACCTGTGCGCCTGCAGGACGGGGATGAGAAAATAAGCGTCCTGCAGGTCCAACGTCACCATTCAGTCACTGGGACCCTGGGCAAAGAGAACCTGGTCTGGGGTCAGCATTATGAATTGGTCCCTGCACAGAAAGGCATCAATGGTGTAGGTATCTAGAATAGGCTTCTGTTCTTCTTTGGCACAAGGAAGTAACGGGATAAGCATCCAGTCCCTACTTTTGAGGCCAGCACATTCTCTAGGTCTCCTTTGGCAAAAAAGAGCCTGCACTTCCTGGCATAAAACAGACAAATGGTCCTCAGAGAAGTGGTCTGATGGAGGTAGCAGGAGCGGTGGATTGAAAGCAATGACCGGGATTGGCCCCAATGGACACTTTGTAGGACCCATTTGTGGAATGTAATGGGTTTCCAACCCTGCAGAAAGTGGCTTATTTTGCACTTACTGCATGGTTATGCACCGGTAAGAGTGCACTAAAGGTGCTTGGAGGTTGTGGCCAGAGAGACACAAAAATAAGGCAAACGCTGCCCCTGGTAGCCATATTGTTGTTTGCTGGGCCCAATATCTCAAAAGCACACAATATCCAGGATGGCTCTGATAAATGGGAGCCTCTGCAAAGGAATTAGGTACGGCTTTGGCAGATTGACTGAGCATCCCAATGATGTCAAAAGGTTTGCCAATGTCTGGAGTTAGTCTAGACTAACCGTGGTGAGCACATATCCACCTCTCGGAGGCACCTTTTAACTGCAAGAAAGGAGTTTCTCTGGTGTTGCATCGCTGTGGTGTAATCAGGAGAGATCATGATAGATGCGCTGTGCACTCATATGTTCTGTAGCTTACGCGCAGCGTGTAAGATTGAGTCACAGTCTCTGTAAGTGAGCAGACGGTTCAGGACAGGCCTAGGGTTGGACCCGGGCAGTGGGTGGCGGGCTGGTACACGGTGAGCTTGTTCAACAGTAAAAAAAGGAGAGCTCCGCGTCCAGAAGAAGGGTGTGGATCCAGTTCTCTGTGTAAGCCACTGCGCCTATGCCCACTACGCCATCCAGCAGGCCAACAACACGCATGTTATTTCATCTTGATCTGCCCTCCACATTCTCTACTTTGCATTCTGGCGTGTGAACACGATCTAGCAGGCTTTGCAGGTGCGTTTCCGAGTCTTATGTTGTGTGCTATCGTGTGTTCAACGCCGCTCACTCTGTCGGCCAATTTGCGTTGATCTGAGTGCAGTAAGGTGAATCCCGCTGTGTCCTTATCTATTCTACTCTCAAGTGATCAGCGCGTCTGTTCGAGGGTTGTGCCTATTCTCTCCAACGCTTGCAACATTATCTCCCAGAGATGCCTCCGAGTCTGGGGGGCCCGGTGCAGCCGGGCCTCTTGGTGGCAGCTCCATAGTGGATGGTTGTTTTGGTGTTGCACGCTGCATTCCGGAGCGGAGGGGACCCATGACTGGCTAGTGTGTTCCAGAGAGCGATGGGGACTCAGTACATTCAAGGATCATATAAGATCCGTCATTGGAGATGTCAGTAGGTTTGAAGTATGTGAGAGTTAATCACAGGTGAGTCAAATAGAGTCCGCCTGAAGTCGTCTGGGCATATGATGGAGCGATACAGGACGAGCAGCACAGTGTGATATCAGGTTTGCGTGCCCATCCGTAACCTGTAGGGTTGTTGTAGCTAGGGCGTGTTTGCGTACGCCTGTTGCGTCTATGGCAACGCAGCACGAGCAGCCCTGGACACATGGATGCCAATGCCTACGGTGAATATGTCAAAGTCCACTGGGCATCCGCTCTTCAATTGTGATGCTGCTTTCAGGGCCCGCTTGCTGGCACCCTCCCTGTCCCTAGGGTGCCACAGCACGAGCAGCCCTGGCGCCACAAGGACCCCTCAGAGTCCCGCTGGTAAAGAAGGGGCACACTCAGATGCCTCCCATGGCGCTCGGAGGCAAGCAGGCCCCAGCGGCAAGCGGCCCAATGTCACCCCTCGGCCCGAGAGCAGGTTCATGTATGTGGCCAGGAAGAACAGTGTGAGGCCACAGGTCCAACGCAAGTCGTGGCCTCAGCCTCCTTCTGTAAATTCCAGCAGGCCACAGTGTAGGCGGCACTAGCCCATTGGGTAGCAGACCGTCTCGGGGGCCCCCACCGCAATGCAGTGAGCTTCTGGAAGTCTCGTGCCCCTCAAACTAGCTCAGGCCCAGGCCTAAAGCGAACCATCAGCCGCTGTACAGATATAGCAGACCAACAGTCTACCCCCAGGATGAAGCAGCCGCTCATGTTAACATAAGGGGTTCAGGTCCAGTCAGACACTATTATGTAGTATGGTCCAGGTCATGCTGCATCACAGGATTCTCCTTTAATGTGGGTCACTCGTGGCCCACCTCAAGAGTCTCTAGGCCCAGCTAGGCCATGAGTGGCCTCTGTGTATTTCGTGTCCCCACCGGCAGTAAGCGGCATGCAGCATTCGGGTAGGCGGAGGGCGGAAGGCCCCCCTCCGCCGTCAGTCGGCCACGGTTCGGTGCACAGTGGGGGCCGAATACCGCCTGCACTACGACCCAGCAGGCCCTGGACAGTAGCTGGCTAGACCGCTCGTCAGGGCCATGAGCCTTACCGCCCAACTCTCCCCCACTCACCGCACCTCCGCCTCAGGCAACAGGCCCCTCTTTGGGTGGTCTCGGCTCAGGCTCAGTTCCACTTGTCTCTTCAGGCCGCCCAGCCGCACGGGCAGCAGTGGCATTGCTCCTGCGCGGCAGGCTAACCGCTAGAGCGGTCAACCTCGAAGCTGGGGAACCGGATTAGAGTCTCGGCAGGGATGCTCAACATTCTGCGATTCTGGGCAAATCACTTCATCTCCTCGTGCCTAACAAAATGAATATGTCCGTCTGTAACGCAACTGGTGCTCATGTAAAGTGCTCCGATACCTTTGGGTCAAGTTTACGGTATATAACCCCCCCCCACCCCCGCCCAAAAAGGGCCCTTGGTCGGATCTCGGCTGGGCCGCATATGCCGGCTTCAATCTGCTCAACAGTGACACTGGCAGATGCAGGGCAGCACCGGGATAGTAGCAGCGCGCTTGATGGCTGCGATTTAGGCGTAGAGTCCAGGATGAGTGCCGGGTAACTGGGCAGCAGCGTGGAGCTTCTTTAAGTTGTGTTCACCATCTTAGCCTTGTTGGCCATGCCCTTGCCTTACCTTACCTTATGTTTATAACTGGTACATGGACTTGCATGATACAACTGGGCTGGACACCCCAACAGATACTGGTTTTCGCGGATATGTCAGGAGCTTGGCATATCAATGTCAGGCTCCACCGTTCTCACAACAGGCTGCAGATGACCTGCAGATGGCGTCCACGATATGGGACCGGGAACAGAGTCTGGCAGAGCGACGCAACCTCCGACTCCTATGCAACAGGGAAATGCTACGATCCAACGCAGATGATCCACCCCCCCAGCAATCTGGTGGGACCCTCCAGAGGGAAGAGACAAGACATTGCTCATCAAGGAACCTACCTAGATCCCAGAAACGGCAATCCTTCCCGAGCCCGCCACGTAATGAGTGCGGCAGGGGCCCCTGAAACTGAGCGCCCTCCCCCCTTTTACGGTACCCAGGACCTCTTTGGCATTGGGGTTGACACCCCCAAGTTGGTCACCTGATATAGGATGGCTCTATATGGTGGCAGATCAGGTCGGAAGAGACTTCTTATTGATGTGCTTACTGGATAAGTATGGCTGCTGGGGCACTGTCTGGTGTTAGGGAGGAGGGAATAGCGCAACATTGCCGCTCCCAATGATTAATGATTGCTGTCGGTCTCTAGAATCCTTATATAGGGTACCAGGGAGCTATTGGACAAGCTTCAGCCCTTTAGATTGTTACATGTTCAGGGATGGGGCGACAGATACTTCAGGGTTGGAAGTGTGGGGTGGGGGGCTGTTGGGGGGGGAGGGACTGTTGTTTTGATTACCTGTTTTGTTTTGACCTTACACACAGTTACTATAGCACATTCCTAAAAGAGACACCTGAGTAAACATGCACTCCAAGATCCCACGATGAGCACTCTATGCTTGCCTAATGGGACCTTCTCGAGAGAGAGAAGGCCAATGCATGAATCCACCTGATGGACCCAAATGGTTGTCATTTTGTGAAACGTCAACAGCCTATTGGACCGTATGAAACAGTCGACTGTCATGAGGTATGTGAGACGTCTCCAGCCAAATGTAATTATGCTGCAGGAGACCCACCTGCTAGGCACACAATGCTCCTTTCCAGGTCGCTTTGAATATGACCGGGTATTTCACGTGGGGTTCTCCCGCGGCACCCAAGCGGTGGCAATTCAATTACGCAGGGGATTCCCAACGGTTACAGCTTCACATGAAGACCCGCCCAGGGGCGTTATGTGGGGATAGAGGGTCGCTACAATGCCAGACACTATAACTTTATTTCAATATATGTCCCCGGGCAGAGTCTCCAGTTGACACTCCAAAAAATGCGTGGGCTCCTATTGGCCCTTCCTCAGGGAACCACACTAATAGGGGGCGATTTTAATGCAGTCCCTGATCCAGTGCTAGACATCTCTGAACCACTGCACACGCTCTTCCCATCTTTCTACATGGGCGGACTTGATGGGCTTGTGCGATGCATGGGGAACGCGGTACATAAAACACGACTGCACATTGACCAAATCTGGCTCCCAGCTGCAGACGCCCTCCTCCTGTGTGCGAATTCGCCCCCGTGATATCTCAGATCATGCCCCTGTGCTCATAGAGTTGGGACCACTGCAAGGGACCTTGCGTTCTATGTGGCGGCTAAAAACCTGGCACCTGATGGACCAGGACTGTGCCGACTTTGTGGAAGAAAAAGCAGCAGCATATTTTAAACAAAAATATAATTTAGTGGAGTCAGCAGGCACCCTATGGGTGGCCAGCTAACCTGCCCTCAGAGGCTGAATCAAATGATATATACGGAGGCAAGAGTCCAAACGATTGGTGCAAGTGACAGATCTAGAAACACAGATCTTCTCCCAAGTACGACCGCCACGCCGTTTGCCCTCACCTGATCTATCCCGTAGGTTGACAATCGCGAGATTGCGACTCAAACATATATCATTGGAAGAGGTCAGACAGTGCTGGAGGGCATCGAACCAGTGGGTGTATGAGCATGGGGACAAGTCAGGCAAACATCTCTATTGGCTGGCCACAAGAGACATGACGTCTAGAATTGTACCTGTCATACGTGATACCGAAGGTAGCCTCCACGAACATACGGTGGAGGTGATAGAGGTTTTCGCAGACTACTATCAAACACTGTAGGCAGCGGTGCCTGTGCCCCCACGAGAACTTGAATCTCCGTTACTGGAGGAGATCCCACTACCCTCAATCCCGGGCCCATGATGTTGACCAGCCACTCACATTAGAGGCCCTGTCAGACCTAAGACGCCGGTGTCGGATGGCTACCCAATTGAATTTTTCAAGAGCTACCACTCCCTCTTAATTCCACATCTGTTGGTGCTTTGCGCAGAAGTGGTAGACTGTGGCTCATTCCCCCCCAGAGTGGATACAGCTACCATCGTGCTATTGCTCAAAGCTGGCCACCACGTGTGCCATTTACTTCCTATAGGCTAATCTCCCTGATAAATGCCGGTATTTGCAAAGGCTCGGACGACCCGACTGACTCAGGCTCTTCCCCACCTGATACACCCAGATAATGTGGGTTCATGCCGAACATGAGCACTCGTCACTGCACAGCTAGCTCTATCCCAAGCACATCATATTACCAACCCCATGGCTTTACTATTCATTGACTTTGAGAAGGCATTTGATACTGTTGCATGGCCTATCCTGACAGCAGTTCTGCAAAGGGCAGGCTTTTGACCTTATTTCCACAAACAGGCATTCTATAAGCTGCTCCTACCGCCCAAGTGCGTGTGAATGGAGTGCTATCTCTTCCCTTTTCCATCTACAGAGGCACCCGGCAGGGATGTCTGCTCTCTCCACTCCTATGCGCCCTGGCGACTGAGCCCCTGGCACTGCTTATGCGATGTGATGCTCAAGTGAGAGGATGGACATGGGGGAGCAGAGAAAGGAATAGCTCATCTGCTGTTGTTTCTTGAGGACCCGCGGTCCAGGCACTCATTCTCCACTTATAGAGGGAGGCGTCTGGGCTGCGCGTCAATGAGGGCAAGTCTGTGCTAGGGCACACTGGGGGGATGCAGGCGTGCGATCTTGGTGTCCTGCGATCCCAGCGCGCCATCTTTCTTTAAATATTTGGGAAAATATAAATATATATATAAATATATAGCCCTGCAAACCCACTGCATGATGCACCCAGGTTCCCTGCCACAGAGGGGTCATCCCAGTGAGCTTACGATCCCATGCAATGAGGCAGAGCGCAATTCTCCAGCAGAGTAGGGTCACCTGGGTGCAGTCAAGGAGGGATTGTGTTCCCATATTGTATACCCAGAGGCTATCCAAACACAGTAAGTGTAGTTCTGTGCGATAGGCGGAGTCATCCCAGCCTCCATTGACCCACTCGTTTATAACCGCAGTCTGAGTGGCTAGGTAGTAGCCATATAGGTCCGTCATTCCCAATCCCTCATCATAGGGAGAATGCCTGCAGTTAACTAAGGCCACCCAATGGCGACCATCGGCACATAAAAAGCCAGCAATCTTCTATGTTATTGTCTGGAACCAAGTCTTAAGAATTTCCGTGGGGAAAGTAGGCAAGGAAATATAAAAAAAAAAAGTGGAAGGCTCATCATTTTAAACAACGCTACCCGCCCCAGACGGTTCAGCGGCAAGCGCTCCCAGAGTTGGAGATCCTTCTTCAGTCCTGCCACGAGGGGTTCAACGTTTAGACTCCACGCCAACCCTGGAAGGATATCCTTACAACTGAGGAATATGTTCCACCTCTAACCTCCTCCCAGGACAACTGTTATGCTTCTGCAGGTACCACTGAGATTTCTTTTCTAAGGTCTTCTAGCGCTCCTGCGCCAAATTTACCAGCTGGATCAATCGCTGATGTTTGCCTCGAAGACAAAGAACTAAACTGTAGCGTAATGTTGGGTGGGGCGGGGGGAGAAGTCCAAGTAACAGTTCAAGTACAAGTAAATGCACTCAATCATATCGTTTGCCTGGTCCTGATTTAGATTCTGACCTAGATACTGGGCCAACAGCCAAATGCAGCAAGAAAACCTTGAAACCTAAACCACCTGTAACGAAGGGTAAAACTGCGATCCGCAAGAGGACTGGTATTGAATCTGCGCCCCGGTTTACACTAGCCATACCAGAAGAATCCTGGGAGCACCTGTGTAAATATCTATGTGACTTGTTGGACGTTACATTGCGCTCTGTTGTAGATCGCCTTGCATCCATTAAGGCCCAATTGGTAAAGTTGGCTGCCAGTAAGAATTCTACTCGCCCTCAGGAAATTCAGTGCTCTTCAGCAGGTCCTTTATTTAATTCTGTTCCATCTATTATATCGATACAGGCCCTAACTCTGGCGGCGGAGTGGCTGCCAACAACCAAGTTTTGGCCACTATTTCTGAATCAGAAATGAACAGGGTTCCACAGTGCGATGAGGAGTAAGCCCTTCCTGTTAAGCGTGTTGCCAAGCAGGTGGAAAGGAGACACCGCAGTTTGGTTCCTTTTCCCGTGATTGACCTTCCTCCCGCCTCATCTCCTAATGTAATTGTTCTAGCTAATGTTCCTAGACTCCCTGCCGATTGTTCATAATGGACTCCGAACTAAGTCATACATTGGCTGAATATTGTGTGTGGTCACTGGGATTTTTCGAAAGATTCTTTTTGCCAAGACGTGTGGGGGGCATTGGTGGTATGGGCAAGCATTACAACGGTGAAGATAGTCAAACTTCTGAAATCCCATGGTCGTAAATAAAATATTGGGTCTTGCAAGGGCCGGAATGGTTAAAACTAGCCCTGTGAAAATTTTGCCATTGGAATTTTTCTATAGGCATTTGGCAACTCCCATTTTCCGGCCTGTGGGTAAATGGCACCCAACCAAGGACTTCTTAAACCCCCTTCGCACCAGTTAGTACCCTAGCACAATAGATTTACGGTGCTTGCAGGGTTGGAAGATAATGATTGACAGTATAGCAAGGAAAGTGACTGTGCTGGAGCCCCAGTGAATGGAGATGCCCTTAGACCCCTGGGGCGCACTGGTTTACTCTCCCTCTATCAATAAGTCCTGGTAATCTGAACGGGGATTTAGCCTTTGACAACCTTTCGCAGCCCCAGGAAGGGATAGAAGCGGGTGTACCAGTTGTTGTAGGAGCTGAGCGTTGCCCATGTATTAACTTCTTAAGCTAGAATGTGGTTGGCTTGGATTCAAATGTTTCAATTGAAGGTTGGCAATCCCTTATTTTAGATTATGACGTAGTTTTTATGCAGGACACGTGGTAAGTGAAAGAGGTGGTATTTAATGGTTATACGTGTTATAGCCTGCCGGCCGTTCCGTCGCCAGCTGGGCGTGCCAAAGGGGGGTTGTCAGCCTGGTTTAAAGTTAATATTGGCTGTTCAATCTCACCCATTTCCTTAGACCAGGGTGAGGCCCAGGCATTTTGCCTTTGCTCGAGCGGTAAACATAGGGTTTATATGGTAAATTTTTATAATAACAATTTCTCTAGCAAGGGTGACTGAAAAGGAGGCTTGAGCTGAAAGCTCTTTTAATTTGCCAGTAGCAGGTGATCACCTATAATCTTTGACCCTCTTGCTTGGGAAGTTGATTTTAATGCCATGGATGCTATAGGCCATGCTGTGTTTTCTCTATTGGCTGTGTGTGATTTAGCAAACAAGGCCCCAAATTCCAACCTTTATTGGAAGGGGCGTCAGGAGCATAATAGATTATGTTTTTACCTCCCGAAGTTTGTCTTCAACTATCATAGGTAGAGAGGTCCTTATTCAGATCTATAGTGGCCACAATCCCATCGCACCTAGTGGCCCCCATAATGCGTCATAAGCCAAAGCTCATGCCTACTCAAGTACTAACTGTCAAGGATGCAGGGTGGCATGGCGCTCTGCGAATATGAAGTGCGTTATGACTCAGGTTGTCTGCAGCAGCAAAGCGTTGGTGAACTCCTGCAAATCGGAAATACGTCATCCCGCCTCTATATTAAACCATTTTATTGACCTCTTAACTCTGATTAAAGGGCTGTTGCTTAGACCTCTTCTTATGTTAAATCCTGGTTTGACAAAGAGTTTAGAGTGGCAAATGAATCCCTGCGTTGGGTACTAAAACAGTCCCCTAGAGATCCGCTTGTAATGGCAGCCAGCAGAAAGGTTTATGCCTTGGCGCTAAAGAATAGGAAGCTGGCTATTAAGGAGGAGGAATGGGAGACAATAGTTGGTGCCTGTCAGCTTAAAGATTCCCAAGCCTTTTGGAAGGCTGTGCGGTCAGTTTTATCTCCATCGACGCCCCATGATAAAGTTACCATTCATATTACGGCGGAGGCCTGGTTGGCGCATTTCTCAGCGATGTATTCATCTGGTAATAGGTCTGTAGAAGAAGTGATAGTTCTCCCTGTATCAAACTTCAAATTAGGGAGAAAGAGGTGCTTAAAGCCATTCTCAATAGTCGGTGTGAGAAGGCTTCAGGCACGGACGGTGTCCCCCTTGATCTATTCAGGGAGCACCTGGGGATTTGGACCACTGTGCATTTAATTCTATTTTTTGTACGGGTGTGCCTCCGTCCTGGCGCACTTCAACAATTGTTCCTATCTTTAAAAATGGAAATGTGCATGATCCAAGCTGTTATTGCCCGATATCTCTTGTAGACTCTACAGCCAAAATCATTGGGAGAGTGATGTTGGATCACCTTCTTGTTTGGCTAAACAAAAATAATATCCTCTCCTAAACACAGTATGGGTTTAGAAAGGGGCTTGGGACAATCAAAACATGCCTTAACCTCCACCTTATCGTGGCCAAATATAAATATGCCAAGGCTGTCTCCACCCATTTGGCGTTTATGGATTTATTGAGCACCTTTGATTGAGTCTGTAGATCCAAGTTGTGGTCCATCTTAGAGAGCATGAGTGTCGATACGCGATTGGTCTCCTTTTTAAGACTCTTACACTATGACCTCACGGCATCTGTAAGATTTGGAAACGCTGGTGAATGCACCCAACCTTTTAAAGTTAAGCGAGGGATGCGCCAGTGGTGCATTCTTGCCCCAATCCTGTTATCACTCTATATTAATGATCTGGATAAAACAGTAATATCTGCTGGGGCCGATGTTCCTTATGTAGAGCAGAAGGCAGTGCCTGCGCTATGATACGTGGACGACGCGGTTCTTCTTGCCAGAATGGCCAACGGTCTCAAGATTCTAATTTCTATTTATCATTTATGAGAGATCTGGAATTGGAGACTCATTATACGAAAACATACACAATGGTATGTGGCCCTAGAAATACAAAAACATGCAACCTAAGTACAGGTGGTAAAAAATAGGATGGGGTGAGCTAATTTTATTACCTTGGCCTGGAGTTTGATGCCTTGTGCACCTACTCATCCTGCATTAAAAGCAGGATAATTCGCTACACCCGAACAGTAGGCACTACCTTTTCGCTCGCTACATCCATTGGCAAAAAAACGATTGTCCCGATTTAAGAGATATACAATAGGAAATGCTTGCCAATTCTAGCATACGGATTGGGCATCTGGGGATGTAGAGATGTGGGGGCAATGCAGGAGGAGGAGAATAGATTCTGCCTCCGGCTATTAGGAGGTCCTCCTTTGACACCGCATTTCTCTCTGCACCAGGAGCTAGGTATGGAGTACGTGCAAGATATTATTAATGCGGCCCGCTTGGTCCTTTGGTACTTAATTTGGGCAAACAAAGAAGCTGAGCTTAACCGGGCAGTCATCAGAGACTATTTGTCTTGCACCCGTGGTTTGACAATTCCATGGTTAAAATTGATCAAATTTTCCTTGTTAGCTCTCGGCTGTGTACATTTGTTTGAGCACACAGAGTCCATTATGAACAAGCATTGGCATAGCCAATAGGTCTCGCCTTTGGGACCTTATAAGTGTTTAGCCATGCAACAGTTGATGTTGTTGTACCAAGGATATTGTGCTGCATAACTAAATACTCATAAGGTCCCAAAAGTGAGACCTATTGGCTATGCCAATGCTTGTTTGAATCACAGGCTGTTGAGCCGAAGTCAGGCTTGAACCTGCCCTCTCCGCTCAAAGGTCGGCAGCTTTAGCCTTACACCACAACCTCCCCCACAAAAAGAAAGCATTTTCAATATTATATACAATGAAGCCATAGTTGCTGCTTATTTCTCCTATGCAACTTACAGCCATTGACAAAGCTAATAGTCCCAGCTTGTTGTAGGTGTAATGTACGGACAGAACCAGCAAAATGCCAGGGCGGCACACTATGCTAAGTACAGATGTTTAGCTTAAGTGTTTTAAGCCACGCCCTTAATTACATCGGCCACACGCCTATGAGAGAACCCCCCCCAGTCTTTTCATACCACGCAAAGCCCTGCTCCTGGCTCAATGGAAAACCGGCAACAAACGGATGCAGTGTCATATTTCAGTTTAGTATAAGTCACTGCACCAAGAGAGCCTGGGCATACCCAAGGTAACGAATTTAAAGCACACTGAAGCTCTCTCACATACCCACTGCACAGCAACAAACACACGAGCAGTTTCGAGTTCACCCGTGTGTATTGGTTGTTTAAAAAGCACGTTTCTGGTAAAAGAATGAGCAAGCTGTTACAGGCTTGTTCAAAGGCTCGCCTGTAGATCCCAGACGCATGCACATTCCCTTCTGGATGTGCCCTGCACTAGGAAGCGATAGCCTAAAGATCAGACTTCAAGCTTCCAAGCATGATCTCCAGCTGAGTCTTCAATGCAGATATGCCCTCCTAAACAACCCACCGGCTTCTCTTGGTGTACTAGTATTTAGGGAAAAAACAATTAAAGGTGATGAGCACATTAGTCTCGCTTGGAAATTAAAGTGGCAACTTTTTTTATTTGTAGGATAAGGGCATCTATATTTTAGCAAGCGGGAAGCAGCTGGCATTCTTCACGGGCTCCACGTTCCTCAAAACTGTAAATAAAATGTTAAACTTTACAGCTGCTCAGACCGGTCTACGGAAGTGTCCCGTTAAAGGCCTGTTATTTGAGGTCATTTGTCTCATTGTGTTTGTGAAGCAGGAGAGGGCCCTGCACGGGGCATTGAACTTTTCAGCTATATCGTTATTTGGTGCGTATTTAAACTTGATGTGGAAAGGCCTTTGCAGGAGGCATCTTGAAGTGTTGTGGGTAAACATCCTGGGGCCTTTGTCTTCCCTCCCCCAGCCAGAGCCGGCTTCTCTCAAAGGGAAACCTTACACGAGGTGAGTTACCTCCCCACCGGGCTGCAGCCACTGGGAGCCAGAGCAAAGGTGGATCCGGTGCGCGCCCTCTGACTCCCTTTCTGTTTATAAGCAGCCATGCAGCAAATTCACGTAACCCAACGCTGCGCACGCCCCTGCCATGCCCCTTTATTTCGTGAGAGGAAAATGTGGCCATTGCGAGCGAGAGGAGCGCGCATAAAGTTCTTACAAGCTTCTTGTGCCATGCTTGGAACAGCGTCCCGTCCATATACTGTCTGTGGAGTGCTCCGGAACCTCACCATGCCCCCTCATCCCTGGGGACAGTAGCCGCATAAAATCTCTGCATCAGTTCCGCTTGCCAGCCGCTAAGAGTGATTTGCACAGAACCTCAGCACAGGAATTCAGCCCTCAGCACAAAGCATTACTGCAACACGGAATGGGAGCTGTAATCGCATTAACAAGCAGAACAAAGGAGGAATACAGCTGCAGCGTCCCGCGAGTGGTGTGCGCGCGCTCGTGTAGGCCGGAAGTTCAGAGCGATTCAGACGCGCAATGGCAAAAGTGAAAGCGAGGAATGCAGCTGTTTACAGAAAACAGTGCCCGGACGCGCGGCCACAACGTGAAGGAAACCTTTGAAATAGGAAACCAAACAGATGGCACACAGCGCGCCCCGTGCTCGCTCCAGCAAGGTAAACGCCACACATGCACGAGGGCTCATTGGGAACAGTGCAGTACATGCACGAGTTTCCCAAAACGTCCTGAGCGATTCCAAGAGGTCACTCCTAAGCAGCGCTTGCGCGCTGCGTTAGGCTTGACATAAAAAGGATAAATACTGGGTCCAGGATAGCTTCACTAAGCACAGACAGGCCACTAGAGAGTTAGTGGACGTGGCCAAACCCCTAGTTAGAGATTATTCTATTATCCAGAAGGTGCCCGCGACTGCTCCCTATTTATGTGACAAATGTGTTGGAGAGATCATTAGTGGCTAGATTTAGGCTAGGTTCCAAACGATGGCTGCTATGTTTTCCATTAGGACAATATTCCTCCTCAGACATCGGCATTTGCCCAAGTGATGAGCAATCAAGTCATTCCTGATTGCATTATGTTTTCTTTTGTGGTATTATTTGCCGTTCATAAGGAGGTTTTTATTACCGCTGTTGCGTCGGTATAAATTCTCTACAGAATTAGTACAAAGCTGCCTTATTCTTTTTACAGCAACTTAATGGCTATGACACGTTACTTAGTTGCTTGCTTTCTGAAGAGCATTTTAACACAAAGGAGGAGCATGCTGTTGATTTATGTATCTTAAACTCCCTAGAGTTGATGTTGTGCAATGAAATTTGGCAAGGCGGCCAATATAAATATATCCGTAGTGAGTCTCTTTTTTGTATTATATGCTGCTATTTACTTATTAAGCTGCTGAATTAAGATCCACACACTTTTATCTCTAAGTGGAAGTTACAAATGAATTTTATTGCAGATATTTTAATCCTTAAGTCTTTTTATTGCATAGTTTAATCCGTGTATCTTTTATGATCTGCTTTTGGAAGATCGAATAAAAATTAAGGTAAAGATTAGCTGCCTCTTGTTTTGTACTCTGGTGTGAAAGGAATCAACTGTGTACTGTTAAGTTTGGAAGATCAATCAAATTTGGTTATCTAAAAAAAACTCAGCAATGAGAAGTAATTCCTTCTCTGGAATAGGGGGGATCTCTCCTTAATAAATGTTCATACAATGCTAGACTCAGCAGTGAGTCCATCAATTCACTGGGCCTTCACCCCAGCAAAACCCTTAATGGCCACATGAATCTTGCTCAATGCAAAATTCAGTCAACACCACCATAAAGGTCTCCTTACAGTCTTGAGGAACTAACCAAGCTGGACTCTGAACAATGCCAAACGTTACTAATAAAGCAGCATCTCCATAGACTAGGGAACCACAAGTGGTCCAAACAGCAACCACATTGTTCCAAGTTCTAGAAAGCCAGGCTTACAAAATCTTTTTCAATCCTCATACATCTTGGTCTTGTTGTTTGCACCTGGAACTTTAGGTTCCTTCAACAATAGTCTGAAAGGGAAGTTAGATGGATCACCTTTAGACTTAAAATGAGCCACCCAAATCACCAATTTGACTTCTAGGCAATTAAAGTGCTGTGTAACGGACCATGAAGATTTCAGAGACAGTATATTTTGAGCCAATACTATTCTTAGTCTCCAGGAACTCAAACCTGTAACTCTAATCAAGAAGGGAGATGGAGCAGAAGTACCAGATGAAGGCCTTTGGTCATACCTCAGTGACTCATGGTCAACAGTATCAGCAAATGGTCCAATAATGTCCTAGGCAGTATATAAGCATCACCAATAAGCCCAGAGAGTCACCTAGAAATCAGATAATAATCTGGGAAATGGCACCAGGAACTACTGAATGAAACTTATGTTTTCTTTTAATTATGAGCATTCTGTCAGATGTCTATCATGGCTAACGCATCCAGAATCTGCCACATTGCCTTGGCTGATGAAGAGGGTCCTCCGTGAATGGCTATATCTGTCCAATGCCAACTCTAATATGATTATAAAATACCTTCCCAGGCGAGATTGTGAGGGGTTTTCAACATTTGAACCATTGTAACCAGCACTTGCACCTTGCAATTTTTTGCCCTACTGGAATCCAGAAATTACCTCTATTAAGTCATATAAATTTGCATTTCTTATGCATCATTTTGTAAAATCCTTCAACATTGAGAGTCATAAGATACAAAACAGCAATGGCAACTCCATTTAATAGCAAAAGACAAACAGAAAAAACCTTCACACAATTAGTGAAAGGTTGGCCTTCTGAAGCATTGAGATATTCACCTTGTGCGGATATAGAGATTACAAAACAGTTTTGCTTTTTTAAGGTTAGTCAAGCTTCCGAAATTCCAGATAATAGAATTCAGCATGGTCTTGTCTCTTAATCTCATGGGTAAAGTTGGTATTAGCAAGGCGATAAGACAACCTGTGATTTAAAGTTTATATGGCCGACCAATAACCACATGAAAGCGCCCATTAAGCCTTAAATACATTCCAACTTAAAGAAAGAGTAAGAGGCTACTTACTAATTGAAATGTGATGGCACAGAAATAGCTGAATTAGTTAAGTGTAATAAAACTTAGTTTACACAATGTTTAATACTACAGGTTTTAAAGTCACTATATGTTGCAAGCAACAGACATTACTTTTAATAGATTATAAATTAAATTATTTAACCATAAGGTCCTTAAAGAAAGTAGTAAACATCAATTAAATCAACTTCACTACTAGACAAATGAAATGCTGACTTATTGGGTTTTGACCCTGTGTCTTGCAGACAACACAAACCAACACTGAGCAGCCTAATTATCATTAGTGCCGTGGGTGCAGCGCCAGTGGGGAACAGGGTGTGAGGGGCCCACTGCAAACTACCTATTACTGTCTTTTGCTATCCAACTGTTGGGCAGACTGGGCTTTTCCTTGCCTGTGTTGGGGCCCCTGGCACCCTTGTTACATCAGCAAGATGAACTCACTGAGCCATCTTGAAGTAAGAAAGGCCTCCCCCACGAAATCTGCAGCTGGAATCTCAGCAAACCATGATTAATCACCAAATGTGAATGCTGAAATAGAAAACAGAGGAAATCCATTTACAGCATAGTGTCTACACCTTGAGACCCTACTGACATCTCAACAAGGGGTCCTGCTCAATGTGCCACCTTTCTGAATAGCATGGAAAACCAAAGCGTTATAGCAATGTAGAGATGCCACTCATGGAATGTACAGCACTGCATAAATCAGTTATTTGGTGAAGAATGCTGGTGGCGTATGGTCAGCTCTTCCACACATCAAAAAAGAAGTTCTTGACATCTACTGTACATGTTGTGCAATTTCTACAAGATGGCAAGGTTGACCGTGCAGGAGATAGGTTAACCCTGAGAGTTTGAACCATTACAGGACAAGGAGATTTTAGCAGTGGTCCTGGGTAAGACTACAGTAGTTTGTGACTAGAAGAGTGAATCTTTAGACAGCAGTTGGGAGTTGTGGCTAGAATAAGGACAATGACAACTGTTGCATTTTAAACTGAACGCACACTGATTCATGCTTTGAACAGTCTGCAAATATTCATCATTATCAGTGAGGGGTAAAAGGTAGTATATTACTGCCATGTGATGGCATTAATCAAAACACTATAAGAAAGCTCATTTGATCGCAATTACATGGTGACTATACATGTCACTAGAGTACACAGCAAGTGAACCCAGTAATACTGGTGGCAGATATTTATTATGGACAGTTGTTGCAACAACCTGCCACTAGGCTGCTGTACAGATTGATCCTATCTTGTCTGCCAGGTGCAGTTACTGTATGACTTGAGTTCAGGGAATCGATAAACCTTCATTTGTGCCTTGTCTTCTGTAGTGCATGTAGAGACCCTGAACAAGACCGCAAAGTGAGGCGTGCTGTCCTATTGCTTACAACTTCTTGTTGTCCCTATAGGTCGAAGTAAGAAACTGAGAAACATCACAGTCAGTATGATAACTAGTGTTTAAGAAGACTGCAGACATCCAGAATATGCACAGAAAATGCCCACTGTGGCAGAGAGGAGAAAGAAAAAGAATGTGTGCCACATGGTACTTTAGGTGAGGAGAGTATAAGGACACACACCTGTTTAGAACTTTAAGCACAATACTGAACACTGGTTTGTGTTAATTAGAGGAAGGCAGACTATATATGGTGGAACCCTTCCATACCTTTGTAAAATGGAGTTGCTTTAGTTAATTACATTGAGAGGTTCTATTATTTGTTATTTATTTTAATGGTGGTGCAAAAGCAAACACGTCACAGCTACCAATGTTTTCACAAATCCAGAAGTAAAAGTAAAAAATATTTCCTATGTACATAACTAATATCCACCACTCAGATTACTGTTCATATGTCACTATACTAATTCACCACTAATCCTTTATGGGTTTTCAGAGTAGCGTGCTACTCGCCAAAAAAGTGCTTCAACACCCCATCAGGGGTAACAAGCGCTATATAAATTCAAACCTTTTTTTCCCTCTTCTATCCTTCTGCTATCCTTCAGAATCCAAATAACTGACTAACCTATCCACCACTCAAATTACTTTCATATTTCACTACACTAATTCAACACTAATCCTTTATGGGTTCCGGAGTAGCGTGCTACTCACCGAAAAAGCACTTCGACGCCTCTTCAGGGGTAGTAAGCGCTATATAAATGCAATTACAATACAATACAATACATTGTGGTGGTCGGATGGGAAGGACATCCAGCACAAATGAAGAAAGCCTTGCTGTTAAGATGCATTGCCTCGGATATCAATTAATTAGGGAGCGAGGTGAAGAAAATTTTGCTAGATACACATTCTCCAATAGTTAACGCAGCACTAGAAAAACAACTTTTTTTATAATTTGTAGCCTTTCCTTGTCTCATAGGGGGCGTGTCAGTGGGTAGACAAAATGTACAGATAGTTAGCCTTGTAGGTGACCTGTTGGTTAGCAGGACCTCCCCATGACTCTCCCTTCCTAGGCATGGCTGGCCAAATGGCGGATGTCAATCCCAAATTTGTTGCTGGTGCTTTATAAAAAATACACAGGTGCCTCCAAGGAAACTTGGATTACCAGCCTTTCCCCACTGTTATGGCGAACAATAGCAGGCATGAGAGCAAAAGGATTAGGTACATGGGAAGCTGCTGAGGGCAGGAAACTGTACAAATAATTAACAGACCTGGCCTAACATGATAGGTAACGTGTGATACAACAACTTAAAACAACTCAGGTAACCTCCTGCAATACTCACAGTCAACTTAACAAACAACAACAAAATATGGGAAGGAAAAACCGGTTAGGAATCCATATGTGAAAGTCTAATTTTGTATTAAAATAATAATGCCTGGTTAAGGTTTGCTTTATTTAGCTTAACTAGAATATAATATAAAGAGTGCATTTCTATTTACTTTGCTGTAAACGAGATCTGCACGTTCTCGTTTCATTTTGCTTTCAGAAAATTATTTTAAATTCAGCTGCAAACCATGGCCTCTATTTGCATGCAACAAAATTATGTTTCACTTGCTTCCCCAGGAAAGGATGTTCTAATGTTGCAACATTGCAAGGCCACTCAGCTGAGCCTCCATTAACATGTCGATGTTATTTATGTGCAAAAGCAATTCATTGTTTCTTACGATTTCTTCTGTGAAACAAATTATGTATTTACAGACAATGAGGATAATGTGCAAGTACAAGCTATTTTTAAATATTTTGATCGGTGTTGTGCAAGTAACATTTTAGAGCTGCCCATGTACGTAAAATTATGCTTTGAATTGGAATGCTTTTTGTGGTCCTTTCTGTATTTTACTATTAATAGGATTGGTTGCCACAGCACATATGTGTGTTTGTTTAATTTCTTAAAGGCACATTCCATTATTTCATGCATTATGTTTGGGTTTCAACAAATTATCTTAATTAACTTGTGCTTTCTGTAACGATGCTATTATTTGAATGAATCTAATAATACTCAGAGCACTGGAGAAGATTTGTTGTGCAGGTTTTCGTATTTGGTTTGTCTGAGCGTTAAAGTTTAGGATTCTCCCTTTCCTGCTTACTGATCCTCAATTAAAATAGGGATGACGTGTTGACACATACCACATGGATTATACACAACATAAATAGTAGGACTATATACACTGTTGCGTATCAGAACATTGAGCCTCATGAAGAAGAAACATATTTCCTTGGTATTGACACAGATTCCAATCGTACAGAGCACTATCATTCTGAATGGTGGAGCCTGTTGGAGCATTTGTTGACAGCTAGTGAGGTGTGTTGCAGCTACTCGCAGTCTGTCTGCTGCCAGTGGGCCGACACAAGATGAAGTCACTCCACCGCTAGAGACGTGGATGCAATTCAGAGATGTTTACATATGAAAAAGATAACTTGACTTTTGGTTGTCACCATCTTCGATCCAATCCATACAATAGGATATATACAGCCCCTCTTAAGCTAGATACTAATACTTTATCTAGACATTGAAGAGACGCTCCAGCAGCCCATAAAATTTTTTACCTTTTGGTAACCTTTTTCCCTCGAGGTCAAAGCTAGGCATAACCTCCAGAGAAAGACACCATGGAACTCGGTGTAACTGGTTTTGCATTGGACAAAAAGAACTGTATGCAGTTTGAACACCTACTTTTCTGGCTAGAGAGCGGAATCACCAGGAGAAAAAAAAAAAAAACAGCCTGTACGGTAAGGCGCAATATTGCAGCTGGTGCAATTGTCATTAATTTGCTTATGCAAGAAAAAGAAAAAAACATTCTGCTGCTTAAATGTTGCCTCTATTTTTTTGCAGAAAAAAATGTAAATTAAAAAAAAGGCATTTGGTTTTAACCGCTTGCCTGCGGCAGGAATTCCAGCCAGGTGCTGGACATTCCAATCGCGGGCGTGGTCGTGACGGCACCACGCCGTCATGAGCACAGCTCAACCGTGACTCATGACGGCGTGGTGCCGTCATGAGCATCGAAGAGGTTAATACACATCACAGGAAAATAGGATTCTTATTAAAGCCAAGAAAAGGCACTATTGGCTTTGAATTACTGTAACCAGAAAACAAAGTACAAACGCAAAAGGATGACAAAAAAGGGACCACAACGCCTATGCAAGAGCTATTGGCTTTGCCAATATGTTTAGCCATGTTGTACACCAGCGAGGCTGTTGTTCAGCATTGTTAAAAGTTAGTGGGGTAAAGGAGAGTGGCATGCAGTGGAGTGTCGGAAAGTTGAGTGGAGTGTTATGGAGTGGCGTAGAGTTGAGCAGCATGGAGTGAAGTGGAGTGTCATGAAGTGGCGGAGTGGTGTAGAGTGTTGTAGAAGGAGTAGAGTCGTAGAGTTGAGTGGCACAGAGTGTCGTAGAGTAGTGTAGAACAGAATGGGGTGGCGCAGAGGATGTTACATAGAATGTTGTGAAGTAGAGTGGCATAGAGTAGATTGTTGTAGAGTGGAGTGGCACAGAGTGGAGTAGTGTAGGAGAGTGGTATGTCAGAGTGGAGTAGAGTGTTGCAGAGTCGAGTGGCATAGAGTGTCATAGAGAGGAGTAACAGAGTGGAATAGGAGAGTGGAGTAGTGTGTCATAAAACAGAATAGACTAAAGTGACATGGAGTGGCATACAGGGATTTGTGTAAAGTGAAGTTATGAAGAGTGGAGTGGTGCGACGTAGAGTGGAGTGGTGCAGGGAAAAGTGGAGTGGTGCAGGGAAAAGTGGAGTGGTGCAGGGAAGAGTGGAGTGGTGCAGGGAAGAGTGGAATGGTGCAGGGAAGAGTGGAATGGTGCAGGGAAGAGTGGAATGGTGCAGGGAAGAGTGGAATGGTGCAGGGAAGAGTGGAATGGTGCAGGGAAGAGTGGAATGGTGCAGGGAAGAGTGGAATGGTGCAGGGTAGAGTGGAATGGTGCAGGGTAGAGTGGAATGGTGCAGGGTAGAGTGGAATGGTGCAGGGTAGAGTGGAATGGTGCAGTGTAGAGTAACGTAGAGTGCAGTGGCATGGAGTGCAGTGGTGTAGAATGCAGTAGAGTGGCGTAGACTTGAGTGGTGCAGAGTAGAGTGTAGTGGCGTAGAGTGCAGTGGCATAGAGCGCAGTGGTGTAGAGTAGCATTGAGTGCAGTGGCAGAGCGCAGTGGTGCAAAGTAGAGTAGCACTTAGTTCAGTAGCGGGGAGTTCAGTAATGCAGAGTACACTGGGGTAGAGTGGAGAGGCGTAGAGTGCATTGGTTTTGAGTAAAGTGGTATGGAGTGCAGTGGCGAAGAGCAAAGTGGCGGTGTAGGGCAAAGTGGCACCGAAGAGCAAAGTGGCAAAGAGCGAAGTAGAGTGCAGTGACATTGAGTAGATGTTTCAGAGTAGAATGAAGTGGCGTACAGGGGAGTGGTGCACGATAGAGTGCAGTGGCATAGAGTGCAGTGTTGCAGAGTAGAGTGGCATAGAGTGAAGTGGTGTGAAGTGGTGTTGAGTGGAGTCGTGAAGAAAAGAGTGGCCTAGACTGGAGTGGTGTAGAGTGCAGTGGTGCATAGTAGAATGGGGTAGAGTACACTGGCATAGAGTAGAGTGGTATAGTCTAGAGAGGCGTAGAGTGCAGTGGTGCACAACAGATCAGAGTGGCATAGAGTGAATTGGCAAGAGTGCAGTGTTTCAGAGTGTGCAGTGGTGCAGAGTAGATTAGTGTAGACTGCAGTGGCGTAGAGTGCATTGGTTTTTAGTAAAGTGGTGAGAGTGCATTGGTGTAGAGTGCATTGGTGTAGAGTGCAGCAATTAGAGTGCAGTGCCATACAGCAGAGTGAACTGGTGAAGAGTATACTGTTTCGGAGTGGAGTGGTGCACAATAGTGTACACCGGCGTAGAGTAGCCTGGCATAGAGTACAGTGGTGCAGAGTAGAATACAGTGGCGTACAGTGGATTGGCATAGAGGGCACTGGAGTAGAATGAAGCGGTAATAAGTAAAGTTCATTGGCATAGACTGCAGTGTTGCAAAGTGGAGTGGCGTAGAGTGGAGAGGCATAGAGTAGAGTGGCACAAAGTAGAGTAGAGCAGCCTACACTGGAGTGGTGTGATTGTAGTGGCGAAGAGTGCAGTAGTGCATAATAGAGTAGTGTTGGGTAGAGTGCACAGGCGCACAGTGGTGTAGAGTAGAAAGGCGAAGAGTGGCGCGGTGCAGATTAGAGTGCAGTGACCCAGGATGTAGTGGTGCAGAGTAGAGTTCTGTGGCGTGGAGTGGTGCAGAATAGAGTAGGGTAAAGTGGAGTATGCATGGTGTTGTAGCGTACTGCCATCGCGGATAACACATCTTCAATTGAAATGACAATTAGATTTGAACAGACATACAATTTTACTGATGAAAGTATACAGCGCACAAACGATTATGGGTGGAAATGTTATAACCTAGTGTACTGTTTTTTTTTTATCGTATTAAAATATTTGTTTCCTCCACACTTCAGAATTACCAAAAATTGTTCTTCATTTGTGCTGTCCTAATTCTGATATATTCTGAAATATTTGCATAGTTCATTTACAGACATTTACATTTTGTGTGCTAGAAAGAAAATAACATAGTACATCCTTACATTCAGCCCGACTGTAGCGAGCATGATTATTACACAAATCCTTTCACTTTGAAGTCCAAGAAAGAAAAGTAAACACCAAGCTCCCTGGAAGACCCAAACTGACATTTAACCTCTGTCTTTAACTACACAGCAAATGTGACAAGATAAGAGCAAGAAAGATTTAAAGGCTTGTTTATAGAAATCCAGTACTGGTGGAAAAATACAATAAATAAGGTTTGGGCAAGGAAAGGGACGAACTGAAGCTGAAAAGCCTAAAGCAAATAAAGCCAGCAAATAGAAAGCAAGCAAATGTGAGTTACAAACCACAAAGCCAATAGTAAGCAGTGGGAGGAATGTTTTCCCAAGGAAGCTATCCGAATGTCCCCAAGAGGTCATAAGCAAACCAAACAGCGCACGCTTCAATATAAAAAAGCATTGGCAAAGGGAAGTATTGTCCCACCAGTCTTGGCAGTGGGGTGCACTTCTTCTTGGGCGGACGTGCATGATAACCCGAAGAAAAAAAACCATCACTCACAGTGCAAGAAAATCAATGGCTGAAATGGGCCGATCCACTGCCACATGCTGTAAAATATGTACACAATACAATACCCAGCCAGTCCTCATGTTCTGCCTGAGGTTTATCAATATACTTGCTGCATCTTCATATCATGCCAAACAGCTGAACTTTGAAGCTCTCAGTACCGTTGCTAAAAAGTATAATTTCATTTGGGTTTGTTCCGCTTCTGCAGAGCATAATGATCTCCATAGGTGGAAATAAGGTTATATAAAAATAATACAGTAATTTCACATCTTTGCGAATCTACAAACAATTCATATTTAGTTATCTTTCTACTTCCCCATAATTCGAATAACAAGCTTGAGCCACCAGGGTTGAGTTTTCTTTACCTTAGGTACATGCAAAGGTCTTGAGGATAAATTCAATAAACTGGCCTTACCCAGTGCAATCATGTTCTCGTAGATCTCGGTCATCAGCTCCTTGTACATCTCTTTCTGCCATTCTTCCAGATTTTTCCATTGTTCCTCAGAGAAGTAGATGGCAGCGTCATCAAACGTCACCTGAAATGAAGATCATCGCACAATTAGTTTGAGGGGAATCCATGAGGGATGCCAGGTGGTAGGGTGATAAGAGACAGTCATACCAGGAGCATGAACTCATGAATCTAAAAGACAACTTAGCCCTTAAAGTAGAAGATGATAAATCCCACTGTTCTGCCATGAACTACTGACTGTCCGCAACTCTAAAAGTAATTGTGGACTTTTCTGTTCTGTTTTTAGATAAAAATGGCAAGCATCTCTGTATCCTATGTGGCGTTCCTCTTCTACTCCCCCCTTACAAATTTGCACAGTATCTTGGCTTACGCACAATACAGCATGGTAAGATAAGCAAAATAGAACATAATAGTACATTTATAATAACAGACTGAAGCCTCAGATTCAAAGATCCCCGTAAAAGAAAAAAAGAAAATAGAAGGTGTCTCAGAAAACCTTCTCCGCCTAAAAAGCCTACTCAAACAATGACCCCCCTAAAGTCACTTAGGCAACTAAGTGCTTTGATACTGAAGTAATTACTGACGGGGGTGCATTCAATATGGATACAACCCCTGGGAGTGATTTCTTGACTATTTTCACCAATGGCGCACCATATTAATTCTTCCCTATGTAATACACAATAACTTGTACTGTATGGTATCGTGCCTTAATAGTTACCCGTGCCTAACTTCCTTTCAGTCTTTTAGCCAGTAAGGACTAATATTATACATTTTGCTGCATGTATATTGCAATATAATAAGTTGTTTCTAAAAGAGAACTGCTTACGCAGCTTGACACATTCCTAATCCCGGCCCCCTGATACACCACTGTTAAAAATTGTTGTCCAGAGATTTTACTTTTTGATGTGTGTTTTGGATCATTAGAGAAGTAATTTAGCTTGAGTAGACATTGCTGATCCGGGACACATTTTTCTGGACGACATTTTTAAAAATAGCAGATGTGTTGCAGTGATGATGTAATATGACAGGAACCATGAGACCTATATACTTCATTTTGGCATCAAAACATAGGTTTTCGTGGGTCAAGTAGTCTTATATAGACAGAAAATAACTCCTGGGAGCATCCCTTCTACTATTTTCCAAAATGGCCACTTTAATAGAGGAAGAAGAGACATATATAGAAATGATACAAATAACAATGGTTTTTAATCCTTTTATGTATACACCAAACAATGTTTATGATCTGAATAGGAAAAAAAATAATGTTCATCACTCCTGTTTTAGACACATTTTCATAGTTCACTTTATTTGTTTTGGCAATCGCTCGATGAACATTTGCAGAATGCTGAACATTTGAGAAGAGCAAATCGACAGGGACATCTTTTTGTAGCACAGGTTTTGCAAGTACATGCATACGTGTAAGTTCTATGGTTAGAGGCTTCAGAAATTTTGTAGGTTTTAGCACCCCATCAATATCTTTCCAACCCAATTCACACGGATCTTTCTCTACATATGCATGATCCAAAACATTTACACATTTTCTGATCAAGTAGAATGCTCTTTAAATGTGTCCACGCACAGAATATGACGTCGGTGGAAGGCTACTTAGCAGTGACTGATCTCATGAACTCATTGTACCGAAGATCGTCAAAGAAATGACAGTCAGAACTAATTTTCTGCACACACACACACACACACACACACACACACACACACACACAGGGTATTTTTCTATGTCTTTAAAGTCACATTCTTCTTCTGTTTCAACAAATCCTTTTGGAAACTTCACAGGTTCAGCAGTTAAAGCTTCAAAATGTTTCCAATTTTACTCATAGTGTCATCACTTGTAAGAATATGTGCCTTGATAAGAACACTGGGCATCTCAGGGTAAAGTTTCTTGTACAGAATATGAAGCAGGATTGTCTTTTCTCGCCTGTTCCATACCGTATCCATAACTCCGACAATCCTTGACTTATGAACATTGCAACAAATCTAAGTAGAACAATAATAACATCTGTCTCATCTGACAGTACAATGACTCGACTGGAACCATTTTCAACTGCTGACTCAACATGTGGCACAACACGAAGATCAGCTTCCTCCAATTTGCTGTTAAGTTCTTGAATAATATAGCCCGTACCTTTTAAATATCTCTCTGCAGGCACCAACTCCTCATTGACAATCATTCCACTTGCAATTGGAAATTGTGTCCACTGAAGCATCAGCAATGTTTTGGCGAGTTAACATCTCCAAGTTCATCTTGCTCGATGTTGATCACCAGAATTTATCAAGTTGCACAGGTGTCGAAGCTTTGATGCAGGCAAGGCCAATTGTTCCACTAGTAGACATTCGTCTCATTCTCTCACATTATTTGACAGACAGTTCAAGATAACTGTCAAAGACAATGTGCAGTTCTTGCAAGGTGCACACTGGCTTTTATATCTGTAGAACAGTCTGAATTACCTCTCTGAAGCTTTGCATGGATGAAATCTTGACCATTCGTAATTGTGACATAGTCCACAACAACAGCAGTTTTCAATGATGACATCTTTTCGAATTGAAATTCTTCAAGTGAAAGGTTTTT
The DNA here is from genome assembly GCA_963921515.1 of Calotriton arnoldi. Taxonomy (NCBI): domain Eukaryota; kingdom Metazoa; phylum Chordata; class Amphibia; order Caudata; family Salamandridae; genus Calotriton; species Calotriton arnoldi. The sequence continues at coordinate 824,776 of CAWUFW010003287.1, read as the reverse complement.
TTCTAGCTCTTTTACAAGTTTGTGCTTCACTGGTTTAGTTGCATCATCTCCATCAAATAATGTGTTTATTAGAAGAAGATCACGAGACCGAATATCCTAGATAAATTCACCCCTATTTTTGCTACATCCATCTTTCTATGTGCTTGCGAAAGTAGTTTTTTTGCAACCTGTTTTGTAGTGGCTAGATGGACGAAACTCATACTATGGCAAATAAAGCATTAAAGTTTAGCTTTAGTGATTATGTCAAACAGCTTTTTCTCTTTCAATGCAAATCTCTCCTGCTTAAGTTCTGCGTATAGTTTCCATCCATGTTCCAGGACATCTAGTAAACGTGTCCTTACATCATTAACAACATATTGTTTGGTCACGAAGTTGTGCAGTCGTACAGTCTCCGTCATTTCAAAGGGGTTTCCTTGCTGCTACATAAAATGAAAAAGGCTGTCAACATGTTTATTAAAAGTTCCCTCTCGTTCTCACAAGTGTGTGGTGAGGAACAGTTTCACGATGGTCCATTAATTTTGAATTTGTCATCTATCTGAAAACATTGCAAATAGAAAGGACTTCAGGGAAAACTAGCTGCCATTGAGCAACATATTCATTTTTACATGCTTGACCAACAATTCCCTTGGAGCTTTTCTGTGATCTCTGGATCATCTGCTCCAGTTTAATATCTGGAGACCCAGCATTAAACCTTCCCTCTCTGTCTTTCACCACAAAATGTAATTGGATGAATTTTCTGTAGATGTATTGTTTTTCCACCTCTACCTATTTCACTCTTTCCAAATACCAGGGCCCATATCCAAGTAGTTTATGCAATCGAATTCGCAAAGCACAGTAATCAGTGACTCCACAGTCTTCAGGGGCAGCTCCCAATCACCTTCCCGATCAGCATGTACCAAGTTTTTCACTAGAGCTAGCATGTGTAAAACAGTTCCCCAGTACTTGCAAAGTTCTGATTTTTCTTCACATTCTTTGACAAACTCTACAAACTTGGTTTTCAGGTTTTCTGATTTTAAACTGAGTGTATTAAACATTGCCTGGCTTTACATTATGTCTTTTGAATGAAGACCACCCTGTGCCTTGTTCACCTCTGAGTTAAGATATGCAAAACCTCTAATTTGCCATTCTTGTCCCAGAAAACATTCCAACGCAATGTTTCTATAGCCTCAGATATGATTAGCATACCTTGTAACGAACTAATATAATCAGTTCCACTCAAAACTGACTGGACAGTTTTGCTTCCAATGATTTCAGCCTAAATAAGTGCATCATCTATGCCACATCCACTGAGATAACTTCCTGCACACCGCAACACAGCTTTTGTCATGTGGAAAACACCCATCATTGGAGAAAGGTCAACAAATTCTACTGGACTGCGCTTAAAAATATCAGCTATATTAAGGAAAAACACCTTCATCGCAGAAAATTGGCAGGATAGGATGGTCTTCAAGATGAGCATGCACATTTTGGAAATTTGCTAGAGCTGTGTATACTGTTGCGTAGTTTGTGACTGGAGATGGTATTACTGGTAAAAACCCAACCTTCTTCAAAGGGACGGAATTCTGGGATATCAGAGCATGAATTCCAGCCCACGGAAGAACTGGCTTTTCTTCATCCTTCAGTCCGCACCGAATAAGCAATATGATAAATTCAGTTAAATCAGCTTTGTGGACCGCAGCATCAGGTAGAAGAAGATCCATGCCCTCAGCCACTTTGAAGCTTTCTTGTGGACTGGGACTTGTTGAGGGCTTGTAATGATTTTGCACACGGTGGCAAGGCATTGGGTTATATGTTTGCATTTCTTTGTTTATGCCTACAGCTGACACAGCTTGTTTTTCAGTAGCTACTTCATTGGTACAGTCTTGAAAAAGCACCATGGCAGTATCATGTGTGCTGGATGTTCCAGACAAAGAAGAGCAGTCTTCAAAATCAAAATTATCAAGAGCAGCAATTGTAAATACTTTCCTGGTAAAGGGACTTGGAAGTGGTGTGCTGTTAGATTCACAAGATTCTACAGCATGAGCTGCTAACAAGTTCCTGCTCCGTAAAATGTCATTATAACTTGATACACCAATCCTATTCATTTAAGTAATTAGCTCTCTACTTTTGCACTTATCATAGATTGTGTGGGCAGTCATCATGTGTAGCAGAGTTTTCTTTTACCATTATGTAATTAATAAAACATGATTCGGAAAAGGCAGTACATTTGCACAGCATAAGCCTGTCAGTTCATGGGATTGTCTTCCACTTCTGCGCCTAGATCTTCAAAGCCATCATCAATGTTGTCTGCTTCTGTTCTGAACTCAAGTACTTTAGTTTGTAACAGTTTTGCTTTGTTGTTATTAAACAATGATGTAAAAAATGTAAAGACAACATCAGTCATTGTTGACTCCATAATTTGCAGAGCTCTCGGGCATCACAAAATTTGTCATCAAGTCCAAAATCGAAATCTTTCAGGATGTTTCTTAAAATGTTCCTGCTGATTTTACTGCATCCTGTGATCTTATTTTGGCAGCAAGAACTTCAGGAGTCAGATCAGTTGAGAACACCATAAGTGTCTCGTTCTTTTTGTTATACTGACAAAAACTAAATCTGCCATTGTACATTCTCACCAGAAAAATCTTAATTTCATTATTATGGATCAATACAGTTTCATCAATGTTGACCATTATTTCTCTGATCTCACGGAGTGTGACCCCCATAGACAGCAGTCAAGATTGGCCTTAAAAATTAATCTGCTTTTTCAAAGAGTGCTAACTTAACTGAAGGCTGGCGGTTACGTTGCTGCTGGGAGCTCATTGTACATTCATATTTCTAAATGTATGCACGCATGCAGTTCGATGGGCATACAAATCTGCTGCAAATGCATTCAACTCGCTGTTTAGATCAGCTACTAGGCTGAAAACCTCATCTTGGAAGAAACTAGCTGCAGATAAAAACATGTTTGCCCTTTGAGACTCACATAATCTGTACTTTGTTGTTTCATCAATTCCTTTGGCCCTTGATCTGGCTAAACCACAGATAACATTTTGAAGATCCTCTGCTTTCTGATCAGTTTTGGAGGTGGACAAGGGGTAGCCATCGATCTTCTGAGTGGATGGGAATTGGGTTTGGTTTTCGTCGCTTTCTCAGAAGATTCGGATTCTTGTTGTGATTCACTGGTTTCAGTAATTGTTTGACAATTTTTTTTGGCTTTTTTTATTGTATACAACTTGTAGCACTTGTTACAATGATAAAAATATTTGATCCTCCTCTTCACCCATCAGTTTCAATCTTTTGTGAACTTCGTCTTATTTCTGCAGCAATTCGAACTCTCTTCTGTCCAGCCGCAGTTGATGTTAGCTTTTCTTCCATATTAGTTTGGCATACGACACATTTTTCTTTGTTGAAGGAGTCCTCAGATTCTGTAGTTAGCAAAACTCTGTCTGGGGGTATAGATCCTCCGCTACCAATTGCTTAGCTCATGTTTCTGAATTTAAATCAATGGAAAAACTGACAAAAACAATATTAAAATAAATTACCAATATGTTGACTAAAACATCATTATATAGCTGCCATCTTGGAAAATGGCAAAAGGGTTGCTCTGAGGAGTTATTTTCTGTCTCTATAAGAATACTTAACCCCCAAAACCTATGTCTTGACACAAAAATGAAGTATATAGGTCTCACGGCTCCTGACATATTACATCATCACTGCAACACATCCGCCATTTTTAAAAATGTCTTCCAGAAAAATTCGGCCTGGATTAGCAATAACTACCAAAGCTAAATTCCCTTCTCTAATGATACAAAAACACAAATCAAAACTGAAACTCTCTGGACAACAATTTTTTTTTACGGAGGTATATCAAGGGGCCAGGACTATCACCAACACTCTCTAAGCTTGACTTCTCTATGAACTCTCTGACTTATTGGCTGCACTGCCTGTTACAGCTTACCAAGTAGTCTCATCTGGCAACGGGCTGCCAAGCGACCCCACCAAGAACGGGTTGCTTTGCAATCTTCAGAAGCCAACCACCATATCCAGGCACTGAAAACTATATTAACTCATCTCAGCCATACTCCTGGATAATCTTGTTCGGGAAAATGCTCATTACAAAGATTTTACAGTCAGTTGGGCATGTGCAGGTGCCCCTTGGACTGAGTCGCCCCTCCAGCAAAATTGTATCCAGTCTACACTGACTTCGGTCCAGTTTGGATGGAGAATAGAAACCTAAAGGTTCTATTTCTGTTGAGATGTCTTTTCCTAGACTGGTGGCAGGAAGCCAGAGCCAGCGAAAGTACTGGTTTATTTAAGTACTGGTTAATAAAAATATACAGTCAAGATTACAACTATACCTTAGTTCACATTCACAAACAACCTCTTTCAATTTGGGAAATGTAGTTAAGCTAAGCCCTATCTTCAATATTGAGTTCTTAAGATTAGGATCAGGAGTAGATATCAAATACTGACCGATTCGAAGAGAGAATTTAAACTCTGCTTAAAAGCTGCAAAGAATTTTTACTTTTAGCATTATTTCCATTTTACACACTAGATTCAATATAAACACAGTTTCTTATGAAGAGTTCATACTGATTTCCATGGTGTGCCTCGTCACGGACTAAAAATCAAAGCCATACTTGGCAAATAACCACTAATCAGGAGGGCGCACGCGTGGCAGGTCATTAATAGCTATATGACTACTTCGAGCAGGGGTATGCTCACCATACAAAATTCCAGTTTATGCAACTCCGACTAGGCATCCACCCGACATTGGATTGTATGCAATCATGGTTAAAAGGGTGGAACGGCATCCTGCAGGCTGTGCTGCGCTGGTAAAGAGTCTATCATTCATATTCTCTGCATCTGCCCTGCAATGTTGCCAGAAGGAAGAGAGGCACTACGTGGCATATCCAATTACCTTAAGATACGAGCATGTAGACAAGCCCTCATTACAGCTGAGCATACCCATGTGTGGATGGTTAATTATGTGGCAACATTCACTTCAAAGGTTAACGCTCTTGAGGAACAGATATGACATCGTAACAGATAGCTAAAGCCTATGAATGCTGCTGTTATTGAACGGATTCTCTAGACACTAGCCACATTGCAATTTTACCCAGATTGTAAACGCACCATCTTGTCTAGTGTCAACTACATTCGACCCAGAAACTAGCCTATAATTTAAAAGTCTTTTGGAGACCGCTAACATGGACAAGTTGTAATATTACTTTGGTTTTTACACGTTCGGATTGCAACATGTGCATTATTCTGTGCTGTTTTAAACGAAAACTATTGCAATAAGTATATTTTGCTTTTTTTGTAGTTTGTAATCAGGAGTGCAGTGTGCAACAAGTGTGTTTTCCTGTGCTATTTTACATGAATCAATTGTAAAAGGTGCTTCTGTTTTATCGCCGTTTTAACCATAAGAAGGGTGTTATATTTATTTAAATGAATGGTATGTGCTATGGTTTTAATTAACTACGCACTTTATTAAAAAAAATCGAAAACTGAAATTTAACCACCAATCAATTTATTATATGATCGAGCCAAGGCCTGATTTACCCCTACACAGGTCAGGTAAACGAGCTCCGCCCATTGACAATAAACTCTTAAGACGTTTAGCAAAAAAAAAAAAAAAAAAAGATGGTCTGACCTACAGCATGCGAGTTAAAAGACTGCAGTCCTAATACAACGTCAAGTGCATGAACAGCAGCAGAAGGGGAAAGAGATAATGAAAGTTACAAACATCTACAATCTATCATCAAGACAATCATAATCAAGCACTGGCAAAGCCAAAACGTCTCAGCAATACGAGAGCTATAGGGGTTGTTAATGGCTATAGGCGTTGCCAATGCACAAGAGTACACAGGAGAGACCGATCAGCATGAGTGAAACCCAAGAGTTAGGAGGAGGCAGACAACCGAGTCAAAGGTAATGTTCACACAGCAGACACAGAAGGAGAAATTCCCACAACTGAGCTAGTCAACAGGTGAGAGGAAGGAAGAGAGGTGAGCGAAAATAGAGGTGACACAGCATGGGCATTATCCAGGGATTCCGACCTGTGAATCACAGCACAATGTCTTCAGACCTCAGCACTAGAAGCAGAGCATCACAATAAAAGAAAGTCCAGGACAACAGGGTCTACTCCAATAAGGGCAGAAGGCGGCTTTGGAAAGCTACAAGCAGGACCCGCAGGGAACTGTTCAAGGCTCCAACCACTGACATGCTCAGTGTCCAACGCCAAGGCTCCATCCAATGACAAGCTTAACGTCCAACGTGTAGGCTCCATCCAACGACATGCTCAATGTCCAACGCCAAGGCTCCATCCAATGACATGCTCAACGTCCAACACCAAGGCTCCATCCAATGACATGCTCAACGTCCAACGACATGCTCAACGTCAGACGACAGCTAACCTCCAACTCACAATATAAGGCTGCAGCTAATCACAGGCTCACATTCCTCACCTGCAGCTATAGTTTTAATCATCGCCTCTCAGTGGCGTAACACGGGGGGAAGCTGCAGGAGGCCCCCTCAGCACGGTACTCTGGTCCAAGAGCTCCTGATAAAATCCGGAGCGGGGGCCCCTCCGTGCACCTTGCAGGGGGGGCCCCTCAAATTTCGTTACGCCGCTGTCACCTCTCAAGCTACAGCTTCAAACGCACTCCATCTGAATGCCACATTTGCGGTGCGTTCTTACTTGGAGATCAGTTTCCTAACACAAGGCGTATCCAAATAGTGCAACATTTCAACGAACAACGTCAGACACGAACACTCCAATCAAACCCTTTACTGGATATGCATTACCCTGACAGCAAGTGCAATAGCATCCCTCTGAATGAGCGGACAACCTCCAAATACCTGCCCCCCCCAATCTCTGCTGATTCTCGCCCACACTTGTGCGTTGCTTCGCCCTTCAGACCACTGGTGGTCCGTTGTTTGCATGTATGGCAGGGCACAGAATCCCCCTTGCTGATTCAAAAAGCATAAAAGAATGCATCAAAGCGCAAGTAGCAAGAGTGCCCTTCAAGCAAGGCGTCACTTACGGAAACTTAGTGTTCTCACAGCTCCCACAAACAGTGTGGCGACCCGCCCCTGGTAATCTGCAGTGTTAAGATGTTGTTACGTCAGTTTAGAATGTGTGGCTAAACCGAAGGATCAGAGGTGTGCGCTCAACTTGCTTCCAAAACAAAGGCCTTTTTCACAAACAGGAAATGTGTCAGTAGTCGTTCTCTGCTAGCATGTACCTCCAAGAAAGAACCCAGGTCTGTATGTAGTTATCTGCTGCATTTTAGTAGCATAACAGATAGCCCAGCAGATCTCGCTTTATTGTACCCTACAAGATGCACGTTGAGCTCTCTACTGTGGGGTAAACTGCAACTCGATTCATTCACAGGCGAAAAAAGCGCCTCGACTGCCCCGGCATTCGTCTACACTAGCAGCAGGCTCAAACACCTAGAGCCTCTGCATTTACGATTTTTTACAAGTAAGGCAATTTAAGAGTCTGTTTTTAATTGCTTTCATCTAGGGTTGCTCTCGACAAGTGGACTGTGGGGTTCAGCTTAGTTATTCTGAGTGGGCTCGAAGTGCATAATTCTGATAGAGTTTAACAAAAACAGTAGTATATGTGGTAACAAGACCTCCAATTGCGTTTCTGGCATTCCAGAAGGCTCCATTGTTGGTGAAGTTGCTTTCAGGAGCAATGTCAGGCGCCAGGCAGCCTTCATACAATTTTCATTAAGGTATAATGCCCATCCCATGACGGTGCTCCTCAATAGAACTTGTCTGTCATTTCTCCTCTTCCACAGATGTGAGCATCTGTCTTTGGCCAACTCTTTTTTGCCTAAGGATTCCGGTTTTCGCTCCACAGGTAAAAAAAAAAAAAAAAGGAAGATTCCGACAATTACATTTTTTTCGCAGGATTAAATCGCCAAGCCCAACGGGGAGATGGACTGCGTGTTCTCCTGGTAAACTTACCCGGCATTTGTCTTCTTTTCACTAGTTATACAACTGAATCAGATAAGGGAACTAGGATCAGGGGTTAGGTCTCCTGTGTTCAATCTAGCCTCTAAACTGCGTCCATTTGAAGTTAACTTGAGAATATCCAGTCATTTCTTAAACCAATGACTTCCTCTCGTATATACCCACGCACCCTCGACACAATCGCCAACACAAACGTGCCAATCAACAAGGAAGCACCTTTGCTTATAAGTCAACCCTATTGGCTTTGCCAATGCATGTTTGTATAAATAATTGTAACATAAAGAGGGGAGGTGATTTAATTGGCTAATAACAGTAATTCTTTAGCAGCGATAAAATTAAAATGTGGCGTTTCATATGTATTTGTCTCTTTAGGGCTTGCAAAAAATATTGTGCCTCTGTTGTTCTGGGAGGATGGCATATTAGCTTGCTTGGAACATAAAAGCACTTTGGCTTGCTGGCTTGTTCATTTTTGCCACTAGATGTCTCTATAGACTTCTCTAATGCATGGCCGCCTCGCTTGTGTTTTGGGTGAAATCAAAAATATCAAGTATTCGGTCGTTTATATGAAACAAATGTGTAAACCATTTTCGTCTAGAGTGGCAATAAAACATTAGAACTGAGGACAAAGTTCAGCCAGAGAAATACAGGTGGTAGATGTAAGATCCCCAAAGCCAAGGCATTTCTTTGCAGTCTCCTTTGTTAGAAAGAATGTTTTCCTAAAAAGGCTTCTCACAAAATGGTAAACACGTCTCAGGATAAACAAGAAATGCGTATGTTTAATAAAGTATACACGGATAATTACAGAAGCGGCAGTGTCTTACCAGCTATAAAAAAAAATTGAAATATGGTCTGTACAGTATTAGTACGACTGTTGTGAAGTCGCGAAGACTGCGGAAAGATTAGTAAATAAACAGCTAACTAACCATATACAGAAACAAGCATTGGCATAGCCAATAGGTCTCGCCTTTGGGGCCTTATAAGTGTTTAGCCAGAGCTATTGACTTTGCCAATGTCTTAAAGCTGTGCTGTAGAGAAGTTTGGCTGCTGTGGTAGCATGCTGAAAAGTTATAATAAAAAAGTGTCAGAAGCATTTTTGTTACTTTATATATGACCAAGAAGGCATTATGTAAAACTGAACGACCATATTAAAAAAAGTATTTACAATACAAAATGTCCTCAGTTTTCTTTTGTTCTTGCAATGCTGGCAACTTGTTTCTGCCTATTGCAATGGTTGTTTGTTAAAGCTTTTGTTTTGAGGGGGCATAAACAATCGGAGGGTGAAGGTTGGGAACTAGTACCTGTATTATAACACTAGCAGCGGCCAGACGCTAGGGGAGAATCAACAGATGCCAGATTCCGAGAGCAGGCTGAGGTGGTGCTGAGTGATGCTGAGGTGGTAGTGGTGGTGGTGGTGGTGACTGTTGCGGAGACGATGCTGAGGTGATGCTGAATGATACTCCGGTCTTGCTGAGTGATGCTGTTGTGGTGCTGAGTGATGCTGTGGTGGTGCTGAGTGATGCTGTGGTGGTGCTGAGTGATATTGTCTTGGCCCTGAGTGATGCTGTGGTGGCCCTGAGTGATGCTGTGGTGGCCCTGAGTGATGCTGTGGTGGCCCTGAGTGATGCTGTGGCGGCGCTGAGCGATGCTGTGGCGGCGCTGAGCGATGCTGTTGCGGCGCTGAGCGATGCTGTGGCGGCGCTGAGCGATGCTGTGGCGGCGCTGAGCGATGCTGTGGCAGCGCGGAGTGATGCTGTGGCGGCGCTGAGTGATGCTGTGGCGGCGCTGAGTGATGCTGTTGCGGCACTGAGTGATATTGTTGTGGCACTGAGTGATGCTGTGGCGATGCTGTGGTGGCCCTGAGTGATGCTGTGGTGGCCCTGAGTGATGCTGTGGTGGCGCTGCGCGATGCTGTGGTGGCGCTGAGCGATGCTGTGGTGGCGCTGAGCGATGCTGTGGTGGCGCTGAGCGATGCTGTGGTGGCGCTGAGCGATGCTGTGGTGGCGCTGTGCGATGCTGTGGTGGTGCTGAGCGATGCTGTGGTGGTGCTGAGCGATGCTGTGGTGGTGCTGAGCGATGCTGTGGTGCTGCTGAGCGATGCTGTGGTGCTGCTGAGTCATCCTGTGGTGGTGCCGAGTCATCCTGTGGTGGTGCTGAGTGATGCAGTGTTGGCCCTGAGTGATGATGTGGTGTCGCTGAGTGAAGCTATGGTGGTGCTGAGTGATGCTGTGGTGGCGCGGAGTGATGTTGTGGTGCTGCTGAGTAATGCTGTGGTGGCGCTGAGTGATGCTGTTGTGGCGCTAAGTGATGCTGTGGTTGCACTGAGTGATGCTGTGGTTGCACTGAGTGATGCTGTGATGGCGTTGAGTGATGCTGTGATGGCGTTGAGTGATGCTGTGATGGCGTTGAGTGATGCTGTGATGGCGTTGAGTGATGCTGTGATGGCGTTGAGAGATGTTGTGTTGGTGCTGAGTGATGCTGTGTTGGTGCTGAGTGATGCTGTGGTTGCGCTGAGTGATGCTGTGGTTGCGCTGAGTGATGCTGTGGTGATGCTGAGTGATGCTGTGGTGTTGCCGAGTGAGAGATAGAGTGAAGATATAATGCCCAATTAGAGAGGGTGGTGAGAGAGAAAGAGAGAGAAAGGGTGTACATAGAATAAAGAGTGGAGCGGGATAGAGAGAGAGAAAGAAGGGGCGAGAGAGTGAATGAAGGAGTTTGAAAGAGAAACAGATAAAGGGGTGAGAGAGAATGAAAGGCTAAAAAAGATAGAGAGGGGAGAGTTAATTAAGTAGAGAGAGAATTAGAGAGGGAGAGAGAGAGAAGGAGAGAGACAATAAGAGTGGGGGTGTGGAGTTTAAATAGAGTGAAGAAGTGACACGGAAAAAGTAACCTTAAATATAGCTTTGTGCTTTGCGCGAATAAATATAAAAAAAAAAAAAACAGAGTGAGACAAAAATACTGGTAATTAGGCTGTGACTCCCAATATAAAACAAATAGCGATATAAGGTGAAATCAACCCACCGAAGCAATATTTCTAACTAGACAAAAAAGCTTGCATTTCAATGCTAATCGCTGTTGTTTTTCATGTGACTGTAGTCCAGGGCCGTCAGTTGGTAATGTGAGCTGCTGCTGCGATTGAAACATCAGAGTCCAGAGAGTTAATGAGCCATGACGAGGAAATGAGGAAGAGATAGGAAACCCAGATGGCAGCTGCGCGTGTGCACGCTATCGTGAACACAAGCTGGTCGCCAGCCGAAAGCCAGTGGGTTTGCACTTCCAAAACCCGCTTACTAAAACTCTCGGCCAGACCAGCGCCAGCGCTGGTGCAGGCCGAGACCTAAAAAATGACCTATTTCACCCCTCCCAATCTGGCTTTAGAGCAGCCCACTCCACTGAATCAGCTCTGCTACTGGCTACGGACACAATGAGACGCTGTGCGGACGAGGGGCAGACAGCTGCAATGATCCTGTTAGACTTAAGTGCGGCTTTCGATACCGTCTCCCATGGGCTGCTCTTGCACAGACTAGAGGAATGTGGTGTAGAAGGTATTGCACTACGCTGGATGGCATCTTTCCTATCGTCACGTAGTTTTCAAGTCTTACAGCAATCGCAAGTATCTAAGAATATCTTATTGCCCCAGGGAGTCCCACAGGGATCAATTTTGAGTCACACACTATTCAATCTATATGTGGGACCACTGGCAGAGCTAGTGGAAAAACATCAGGTTACCACCGTATCGTACGCTGATGATACTCAGCTGATTGTGACATTATCGGGAAACAACAAACAGACAGCGCTCAATTTTACTAGGTGCTTAGAAGGGGTAGCAAAATGGATGTCCAATCATTGCCTGAAGTTAAACGGGAATAAAACAGAGGTAATGATAGTGGGCAAAGCACCGAATATATGGTCCTCTGCATGGTGGCCGTTAACATTGGGCCAAGTACCGACTCCCAAAATGGAAGTAAAAAATTTGGGAGTCTGGTTTGACCCTAAACTGTCTTTTGATGCCCAAATACGGTAAGTAGTGGGTAAGTGTTTTGGCACTTTAAAAATTTTGAGAAAAATTCTGGACTTACTACCACCCAATGCAAGGAATACCATAGTGCACGCCCTGGTGACTTCCCAATTGGATTATGGGAACACACTATCTGGGAGTGCCAAAAAAGGTACTAGCCAAATTGCAGGTGGTGCAAAACGCGGCAGCCCGGTTGGTATGGAGTCTCCCCAGAAGAGCTTCTACAAAGAAGGCCCTGGAAGACTTGCATTGGTTGCCAGTGGAGAAAAGAGTCCGATTCAAGTCAATGTGTTACTGCCATAAAATTCTTGCAAAAAAAGGTCCGCGATACCTGCACCCTTTAATAACACAATATATTCCTGGCCGCAATATGCGATCGGAAGGAAGGGCGCTAGTGAAGGTTCCAAGAATACAGAGCACAAGAATGGGGGCACGGTCCTTCAGATATCTTGCAGCAAAATCTTGGAACGGGCTCCCGGAAAACCTAAGAATGGAACAGTGCGAATCAAAATTCAGGAAAAATCTAAAACCTGGCTATTCTCCTCTGCATCCTAAAGTGAATGAATGCGGCAGGAATGTGTCTGTATGTAACTCTGGGGCGATTCCAGACCGTCTCCTACTCGCGAGTCCGCTCAGCGCGGGGACACGCCGGTGGCGTAACCAGGCACTTTAGAAAGTTTAAATAAATAAAGTAAATGTGCAACATCGACTTCACTGCTTAGAGCATTGCCATTAAAAATAAATGTTTAGGTTCCAAGAAAGCCTCTTGGAGCTTTAACTTTTATGCTGCCGAAATCAGGATATAAAGCAAGAGCCATTATCGTGGCCGTCGTTACAGGAGGTGTTTAGATGAGGTTTACCAAACATGTACAGCGGCATGAGATTTAAAAAAATTAAAAACCGGCGCTCGTCGCTAATTAAAATACTAGTGCTCCCTAACGAATGGCAGGACCGGTCTCCCATTCAAATTTCTTTTTTTTTTTTTAAATGAGTCCTGAAACAATAGATGAAAATGGCTGAGGCGTACGTTTAACTGTATTTGGCCAGTGCTTTCGGGGAGGGTTAAACACCGGAAGAGGCATGACGTATGCAGGCCCTTGACAAATGGAGAGAGCAAAAAATGGAGCAAATATTGTGCCAGCAAATGGGAAGCCTATGGGTAGGCTGCAATCCCACGATCTAGATACAGCAGGTCTCTTTTGAGAGATTGCATGCACGCCGTCTATGGCCGAGCCGAGACCTAATAAACTGTTTAAAACAATGCAAGAGAGCCACAGAAGGCCAAAGACATTTTTCTGCATTATATCCCATCAATTAAGGCCAGAACAGAAAATCCTCCACTGAGCAAACTGAATTCAGTTCGTACACCCATGCCATTTAACACCTGAATCAGCATTCGGTCTCTACGCAGTGCCCTAGATAAAGAACATGAAAACTACCAGACACCTATAGTGCTGTAGTGTTAGTAACGTCTTGCCTCAAAGTTGCCAAGTAAATTCCTTCCTAGTCTTACAAAAAGTTAAAGCTTGAATCTTCTGTGCATTTAGTTAGGTAATTGGTCATACTATATGAATTAAAAGATCAAGCTGATGCAATAAAGATCCATTAAAGCCATTGATGGGTCTAGAAAATGATTTTTTTAGGCCTGGCATTAATCGAGATGTTTTGATTCTACTATAATGATAAGTAGAATATTCTTACTCGCAGCAGCTTTTAGCCAGCCTGCTTCATCCATTGGTTCGTTAGTGGGTCACTTACATTTTCTACTGCCCAATACCACATACAGCATAGGGCAGTGGACCATCCCACTTCAGCCACTGGCTAATTTCACTGTGAACGACGGTATTCTGCGCTTTTACAAGGAACAAATCCACATACAAAGCAGTTCCTTTCAATGCCTGGGGTTCACCAGTTTCCTCAACAATAAAGTTTTGCAAAAATAATATGACAATACAAGCACTGACAAAGTCAAAAGGCTGACAGACAAAACCAGATATACTGGACTTAGCAATGCTACTTTTTTCTTTGGTCTTTAACGGAACATATTTTTTTATATGTTTTGGATCGCTCAACTGAGCAAATTAGTTTTTGCATTTTCTTCCTTTTAAACTAGATTACAAACATGGGCAGTTGGGGATCACAGTTTTTCTCTTCTGCTTGAAGCATTTCCACAGTAGTACTTTGATCTGGCAACTGTTCCGGTTAGTTGCTTCATTTCTGCCCGAGAGAACTCATGCAGGTGAATCGTAGGAAAATGTTGAAACATGCCGGTAGGTCACAAAAAGGGCAAGTGACGTTCCTTCCATTCACCTTCTTTTGCCCTCTCGGGTGAGTGAAGAACTTCCAGTTAAGTGACTTCTTTTCTAGTTCTTCTTGTGCAGAAAGTGGCGATGGACTGCTGCAGCCGACTCCTACAGGAATTGGACTTGTTTTTATATGTGCAAAACTTTACATCCAATAATTTATTCACAGTTTTTAATTTCTTGAATTTTTTCACGATTCACTGAGTGTTCGGGAGTCCCATCGATGTCAGAAGGTGGGAATTCCATGCAGGCTACTGCAGTATTTGGAATGAGTACTGCAAACATCACACTTTTTAGCAACGAATCTTAAAGGAAAACAAACTCTGGGATGTTGTCTGATAGCAAGACTAATGTAATACCACCAAAAGAAACATACATGTAGAGTTCATTTTTAATTTTGGTACTTTTTTCTGCATTAGAAGGTTCACTGTTCTGGATTTCGATTTGTGGCTGTTGGCGATCTGGACAAAAGAACACAAGCATTTGCAATGCAATAGGTCTTGCATTACTGATTGTTTGAGGTATTGGCGTTGCAAATAATAATGCAACTCCCATAGCTCAAACTTTCAGAAATGCGAGACCTGGTGCATTGCAAATGCTTGCGTAGTGAGCCAGGAACCAGCATTGTATGTCTCAGTGCATTACCGCAAGCTGCTCCTAGAGGTCCCTAGTGAGCAAGGTACCAGCATTGTATGTCTCGGTGCAGTACAGCGAGCTGCTCCTAGAGGTCCCTAGTGAGCAAGGTACCAGCATTGTATGTCTCGGTGCAGTACAGCGAGCTGCTCCTAGAGGTTCCTAGTGTCCAGGCAAGGACCGATCACAATCATGTAGGGCTGCCCCTTTGTTCAGGCAGACAGATTGGCAGCGGGAACAGAGGAAAAACCAGTGGTCAAATCAGTTTTCCTGTGGGCGTAGAGGCCACAGGTAGCCACAACTCTAGGGTAGCCTACCAAGCTCCTACCACCCAAGAAAAGGTTCAGACATCTTGAGAGTGGGCGAATATTTCACTCTGGGGTTACTAGATGCGATGCATAGCTGGCAGTCGTCACAAGGCTGGAGGGATCCTGGTAGCCCATTGGCTAGTGACAGCACTATCCCCCAAGGGAACTTTCTGGGCATAAATATTGCACCCCTGGCACCCTGAACCCCAGATCATGACGGGACTGGAGAAAGGAATGAAGAAGGACTGCCCTGCTGAGCCCTGGACCTGGCAAGATGGGTTGCACCAACTGCTGGGCTGCACTTGCTGCACCTAGGGGTAGCAAAGAAAAAAGTGAGCCTATGGCTCCTGGCTCATGGAAAAGTCGCTCCGAGCCCCAGACCAAAGTAACTCCAAGGGTTAGTCAGTTGACCCCACTGGAACCAGCCCCAGGGCCATCGAAGCTGAAGTAGGCCATTCCGGAAAGTCAGCAGCCACATTCTGTGAATCACTGCTGACCACCACTGGGCAACCCAAGGACCGATCCTCAATGGCCAAAAGTTGCACCAGAGTCTGCTGGATCTGGGAGTATCATTTGAGTCCAGATTGGTCACCAAAGACGGACAACAGTCTTCACCAAAGGATACCACTGGATCCGCGGTGTACGCAGACTGGTAGCCCAGCCACAGCTGCCGTTCTACTGGCTCAAAGAGGCCTTCGAGGGACACTGACTCCTGTGGTCAAAGTCGCCCTACCTTACCTGTGGAGCGAGGAAGAACTGCAAGGACACCCCCGTCGACAGCACAGCAGGCAGAACATCTTTCAGCATCCTGCATTTCCAGCTTCAGGACAACTTCATTGAAGTCTACAGCGGTCTTGATGTAAAGTTTGGAACTGGGCTTGAGACTGCTTTGGTGACGATGTAACTGTCCAACTACTCCCTATTGGCTCCTCTGACCTTCTCAGGGTCAGGACTGGTCACCCCACTCGGGTCAGAGTAGCCGAACACAACTCTTTCAAACTTAGCAACCGTTTCTAAACTTTACTGTTACCGAGGCTTGTTTGCGCTTTGGACTAAAAAGCTGAGATTTACATTTTACTTGAAAATCTATATCGCCGGAACCCTCCAGTGAGTTTTGCTCATCTTGGTGTCTAAACGCTCACAAAAATATATTATAAATTGGTCTTGGATTTCTTTTGTGTTGTGTGCCTTTCTTATTTTATGGTTTGGTACTTCTAAATGCTTTACACTAGTTACTTTGTCTAAGCCTTGCTGCTCAAACCCACAGCTACCTAGGGTTGAGCTAAAGGCTTTACAAACGAGCCTGACGGGACCCAAGACAGTTGTGCTAGTGTTATTACACGGCAAGGTTGTGCAACCATACCATATAAATCATCACAATCCTCACATATATTATAAGAATTTTTTAATATGATTGTATGATAACTTTGTATACTATGGCTTGTCATTGTATAGTATAGTACGGTAGGTATGGCCTGTATTTTGTGGTATGGGATGGCCTGTTATTGTGTGGTATGGGATGGCCTGTCATTATATAGTATGGCATGGTATGGCCCGTCACTGTAGACTATGGTATGGCCGGTCACTGTACAGTATGGTACGCCAGTCATTTTAGAGTAAGGTTTGGTCTGTCATTGTATAGTACTGAATGACATTGCTACGGGCTGTCGTTGTGCAATATGGTAAGGCATGTCATGGTATAGTATGGTATTGGCTTGTCATTGTATAATATAGTATGGCCTTTCATTGTATATTATGGTATGGAATGCAGCAGTGGCGAAGCTAGCCGTATTGCCGCCCGTGGCGGTCCCGGAGTTTGCCGCCCGGCGGCCGCATGAGAGAGCAGGGAGGGGGGGTGGCATGCTGGTGATTCCCACGACAGCCGTCCCACACGGCAGCAGGTAAGAGCGGGGGGAGAGGCTGACGCCCCCCTTGCTACACCACTAGAATGCAGAGCCATGGTATGGTATGGCCTGTTATTGTATAGAATAGGCTGGTCTGGTAGGGTCTGTCATTGTACAGTATGGTATGGTACGATTTGTCATTGTATAGCAAGATATGGTATGACCTGTCATTGTATAGCATGGTTTGGTCTGTCATTTTGTAGTATTGTATGGTATATTATGTCATGTCATGACCTGTCATTGTATGATATAGTAGGACACTGTATAGCATGCAATGGTGTGTCCAATCATTGTATATTATGCTATGGTACGGTATGCCTTGTCATTAGATAGTATAGTATGGTAAATCACTGTATAGGTTGGTATGGTATGTTATATTATGTTATGGCCTGTCAAGGTATGGTATGGCTTGTCATTGTACAGTTTGGAACGGTACAGTATGCCCTGTCATTTTATAGTATGTTTGACCGGTCATTGTATAGTATGGTATAGTATGGTATGGTATAGTATGGTATGGTATGGTATGGTAAGGCCTGTCATTGTACTGCATGGCATGGCATTGTATAGTATAGTATGTTATAGCTCATCATTGTATATTATGTATGGTATGGTCTGTCATTATATACTATGGTACAGTATGCCTGGTCATTGTATGGTATGGGTTGTCATTGTATGGTATGGCCTGTCATTGTATAGTAGCATATGATATTGTATTGCCTGTCATTGTACAGTATGGTACGGCCTGTCATTGTATAGCATGGTATGATATGGTCTATCACTAATTAGTATGGTATGGCCTTTCATTGTATAATAGGATATGGTCTGTTATTGCATGATATAGTATGGCCTGTCATTGCATACAATACTACAGAATAGTATGGTATGTTATGGTATGTTATGGTATTGTATGTGATCTGTTCCTTCCTCACAGGAAGAACCCGAAGAGTTAGGCTGCCACCCTTCACATCAAAGACCAAGAAATTGACATGCCGAGTCCCACAGGGATGCTCCCTCAGACCCATCCTTCTCAACATATACATGACACTGCTTGCCAATATTATCCGATCACAAGACATCACTGTTTTCTCCTAGGTCGAGGACACCCAACTCAATCTCTCCCTAAAGGACAAGACAACCACAACCACCACCACCACAACCAACTTCACCAACTGCTTGACCAGGATAGTAGACTGGATGCAACCAACTGCCTGCAGCTCAACTCCGAGAATAAGGAAGTACTGGTCCTCAGCAGAAAGAGCTCCCCATGGGAATTCACCCTGTGGCCGTCAGAGCTAGGACCAACACTCACACCTACAGACCACACACAAAATTTAGGGCTCATTCTAGATGACAAGCTCAACATGACGGCTCAAGTCAATGCAGTGTGCACCTCCTGCTTCCACATTCTACCCATGCCACGAAAGATCTTCACATAGTTGCTTCAGAAGACCAGATGGACCATTACGCAAGCACTCATCACCAGCCGGCTGGACTACGGCAACACTCTCTACGCCGGAATCTCCAAACTATTTCTACACAGACTCCAGACCATTCAGAACACTGCTGCAAGTCTCAAACTTGACCTCCCATGCTGCACCCATATCACTCTGCACCTCAAGAAGCTTCACTGGCTTCCTCCATTCATAACTGCAGCCAATTCAAACTTCTCACGCACACATACAACTTTTACACAACACAGGACCACAATACCTGAACAGATGCATACACTTTCTCCAACCCACCAGACACCTATGCTCTGCCACACACATTTCCCACATCTGCAAAAGCAAAACTGAAGATTGCTCATTCTCCTACATAGCACCCAAGACATGGAAGGACCTCCCTCAACACATCATAGCCTCCTCAATTCTTGAGTTCCGCAAAAAGTTGAAGACTGCTCCTCGTATAAGCACCTTGGGGACCACACACCTACATGCCTTCCCAAGTGCCTGGATACCCTCTCAGTGACTAGTGGGCTATACAAATCAATATAAAATAACATAACAAACACAGGAAACGCACAGTGAAAACAACAACACAGAGCAAAATCTGAAGTAAGGCAACCTAAAAACAAATATATTCTTAAGTGCTGCAAGCAGAAGAAAAACAGAACTGACAAAGCCAACATGTCTTGCCAGTGGAAGATCTTTTGGCTTTGTCAATGTTTTTTAGCCATTTTGTACAGCAGTGAGGCTGCTGTGCAGAATGGCAAATACTAAAAAAAAGGAACAAACAAAACCAACTATGATGTAGTCAACGCTGGCCGCATCAAAGCACATTTTTTTCATTTATGTTTTTTACTTTTAACCATGCTGCTGTACAACATGGTTAAAAGAACACACTGACAAAGCCAAAAGCTCTTGCAAAGGCTCAACTTATTACGTTTGCCAATGCGTGATTTTGTGTCTGACTATTTTAACAGAAAAAGAAACTTGGGAGTAGCTAGGAATTAGAGAAAATGCAGAGAAACTCAGCGAAAGAAAGTGTAGGTGGACAGAGGGTTAGAAAAAGAGGACACATTATGAAACAGAGAAAAAGTGAAAACTAAACGAGAGAAATAAACAGAAGGATTGGCCTGAACCGGATAAAGACATTTGGTTGCAGTGGTACCTATTACTGCTGTTCGTCCACGCACCAAGGGTTTTTCCAGGGAATAAGAAGTGTGTGTGTGTGTGAGACACTATAAGCCATGCAGACAAGGAGGTGCGGGTTGGTATTTCTCACAAACTGCATGCCCCTGGTGAAGCATTATGCAGCCCGAGTGCTTTGAATGCTGCAGGTGACTTTGTTCATGGGTATTACACGGCTGGCGCAAGGAAGTTCTGATGGTTGCTTCTCACTCGAGTAACACCCTCCGGCAGTCTCAGTATTTTCAATGTGGCCTAGTGAAGTGAGTAAAAAAACAAGAAAGGCAAAAAAACATTCCCAGCTATGCACGGCACTGGTAGGCAGTGCCTGTAAGGTTTTATTTACACATTTCACAATGTTCCCCCGCGAATTCAGCATTGCGCCAAGCAGCCATTTCTCTACACAACAAAGGGCAGTAGTAGGCTTAGCTGCCATTTTTCTCTTTCTGCCTAAAAGTGTGCGACTTTTTTTTAAAACAAGCACCAGCAGGTAAGCAAGGACCACTTGCAGGTGGCCAATCCTTGCTATTTATGGGCTTAATATGTGCAGAGTGGAGGTTTGCAACAGGGTCTGGACTCCAACTAGGCCCCCGAGCCAAACTTACTGGAAGCTGCCAATGCCCCTCCTGCACACAGCCTTAGGCGGCCTGCAGAATGGGTTGGCCGCAAGCCAGACCCTGTAAGCAACCCACTTCAGCCAGGCCCTGCATTCAACCTACCACAGACTGCCAACCTCCACAGCGCACAGCCTTAGGCCATCGGCAGTAGGGGTTTGGCTGCAAGCCAGGACCTGCAAAGAATCCACTCCAGGCAAGGCCTTTGCTCAACACTCCACCAGAGGTCAACCATCGCTATGCACTGGTCCTTGGTCAAGCCTGTTTTTTTTCTAAGGTTCGCAGATCCTGTCACAGTTTTGTAGACCGTCTGGCAGGTCTGCAAATTTGGGCTAACATGAGTCCCTGAAGCTTGCCGTGGGTTTACGATCCCATCCCTATGAAGCTTACGCTGGAGTCATGGCCAAGCCCACTTGCTACCCCCCACCACTCCCCTTCAACCAGGAACCACAGATCCAGGTTGTGCTACGGATCATGACTCCAGCACTGGGATCTACGAACCCAACATCAAAACTCGATTTTTTTTTTCATAATTTAAAGAAAGGGTGGTCCCCTCACTTCCTACATGGGCGGGGGAGGGGGGGGAATAAACTCCGCTAGCTTTCGTATATGCCTTTTCACAATTTTTTCAGGACGCAGGGATAGAGCTACCACAACCTGTAATGTCAGACATCCTTTTTCTCAGTGCTGCAGTCAGCCAATAAGAGGTTTTGGTAAGCGAACCCAACTCTAGGTTTGCAAAACTAAAAGGGATGACAAGAGAAAAAGCTTGTCTAATGGGATTTGAGTATATTTTTAAAATTGTTTGGATTTAGGGTACCTCAGAAACCTGCTTTCTCAGAACTCTGTGAATGAACAGTCCACATAATCTAAAATGTAACATCTTCATGTCCAAACAGACGCGTTTTAAAAACGCCAATTTCTGGAAAACTACTTAACAGATTTACGCTATACTAATAACAGTAAGGAATCAAAATGGGAAATGTCATTTTTGGGACCCCTCACTTTTTATGGCCCTTCGTTGGTAGATCTGCACAAAACTTCCCATGAAGAAACCCAAGCGGGTGTATGTTTTTTCCCCAAAGTTTCATGCATATTCGTTTCACAGAACCAAAGTTATAAGCATTCAAACAATTTCGAGAGAGAAACATGACTGCATACCTTTATTAACTAGATGTGGCTGCATGGATACAGCTGCCTCTTTGTTGGACTAAGGGTTCTGGTCTAAAATTTCCCAAAGAGCTACTGAATACACTATATGTCCTATACTGTGTTGGCTTTCCCTCGTAACTCTGCAAGCGATTGGTGGTAACTCTGAGAAGAGAAGGGAGCTGATAGCCCTATAGCTGATCCATTTCTATGCAAGCAACGCCGTAAAGCTACAAGGCATCATGGTCAGGCTGGTTTTTAGGTCTCAGCTAGAAAGTGCATGTGCTGTCTCTTCAAGGCTATTGTGTCCATTAAGGGGCTTTCAGCCCGCCCATTGCATATTATTGGTTGACTTTACTGCCACTCTTCTTTGCTGCTATGTAGTTGGCTAGCACATGCCATTCCCTTTTGTTTGTGTGGCACCTGGATCAACCAAATTGATTCATTTTAGAGTTAGTCCGCCGCTCACGCGGTTATTCAGGAACTATTTCTTCTACCCTCTCCCAACCACCACTTTTCGGTGTTGCTGCCCCCTGTTCATCTACCCCTCCCAGTCTTTACATTACCATTAGCACACACTTTCAACTGGCCGTGTGACTCATTACTCCAGCTGTTACCCAATTGTAAAAAATATACTTGCGAGGCCGCTTTGACTTAAAATGCAACATGTACCTATTTTAAAAAAAATGTCCTTTCACTGCTATTTACAATGCACATACTTCCATGCAACACCATTCCACGCCTTGCAACATAATTCCATGCCATGCCACATAATTCCGCTCATGCCACATATTTCCATTCCACGCAACACTGTCAGTCGACTCCACTATACACAATGCCACTTCACTCATCACAGTGCCACACAATGCCACTCCACACCACACAGTGTCATTCCACGGCAACAAAGTCAGTAACTCTCACATAGGTGAGACCTATTGGCTGCTATAAAATCCAAAAGGTACAATATGGATGGACGATGATCACTAAAAAGCATCAGCTGTAGGTCAATTGATGAGGTCGCCCAAGGGCATGCAAACAGATGCTGCTGGATAGTGGCTAAATGGACCTGGGCATGTGGCTAAAGTAGGTAGGATAGTCCGTTCAACTAAGATTTAGTAAAGCGCAAAGAGGATAGACAGCACAACAGATGAACAGATTTTGCAAAAGATTGCATTGATAAAAGTAATTATGGAGACACAATTATTTCATAACTCTACTAGATTGTCGGCCAAAGTCACTATTGCTGGTAAACCTGCAGTAGGTTTTTCCGGTTATTCCATTTAAATAATGAAACTTTGTGTTTTTTGTTTAGGCAGTTTAGACTCTACATTCGAGGAAACACTAATAATCCCTCTTCATTTGCCTGACCTTGGGAATAAATTAAGCCAGTTGCTTGCAAACAGTTGCGCCATAAGCCATGAACAGCTTCTGCAGACAACGGAACGACAAATTTACTAAGACATTTGGGGGGAAGTGTAACTTTGCCAAAAAGTGGTTTTCCCTACATGATTAGTTGTTTTATTATCTTGAGGACTTCTAGGCTGCTTTCAGCCCGATGGACTAAGGGCTACTTTGGTCAAGTATGAGAGCATTGTGTTTTCAGACAGGGCTTACTATAGTCTTGAGGCTAGACTACACTGAAGTGGGCGCAGTGAAGAGACAAGGCTAGGTAGGAAAAGCACATTCCGATGCCAAAAGAAATGGTCTCACTTAGGGATGAGTACTGACGCACAAGTTACTAACTTGTGTAACGATATATCTGTAAGAGACAGTAGTTAGTGACAGATTCCTTACCTTAGAATATCCCCAGGCGTCAGGCTGGATCCGGAAAGTTTTTGCGTAGCAGTACCCTTGCACGTCGGTAGGCGGCGTCGTGCGGCTCCGCGTCCGTCGTCGGCGTCGTGATCGCCGGGATGACGTCGCGGGCAGTACTTAGACGCCGCCCCTGCGCGCTGACGTCAGTTCTGTACACGACTTTCCGCGCCAGGAACGCAGAGCCATGCAAGAAGCTGACATAGGTGTATGAAAAATACTAGGGCCCTGAAAGGGATGTCCTTAACCCTAGAAATCAGTTCGCAGAACGGGGAGGATGGGTGGGCGGTAAGGAATCTGTCACTAACTACTGTCTCTTACAGATATATCGTTACACAAGTTAGTAACTTGTGCATCTGAAAGAGACACGTTAGTGACAGATTCATTACCTTAGAATAGATACCCCAGCAATACCAACCCGGTGGTGGGTCTGCGAACAAAGATCAGACAAGGAAGTCCCGGAGGACAGAACGGCCAAAGAAGCCGTCCCTCCGGACCTGACTGTCAAGGCAGTAATGCTTTGTAAATGTGTGCAGCGAGGCCCACGTAGCTGCCTGACAGATATCCTGCAGCGGAACACCGCGGCCCAAAGCTGTGGTAGCAGCCGTTGCCCTGGTGGAATGGGCACGCAGCCCAACAGGAGGCTCCTTCTTAGCCAAAGAATAGCAGGCTTTGATACACAAGGTTACCCAGCGGGAGATGGTTCTCTTGTGCACCGCCCGACCTTTTTTGGCGCCCACATAGCCAACAAAGAGCTGGTCATCCACCCGGAAGTGTTGTGTGCGGTTGATATAAAAGGAAAGCGCACGTTTTGGGTCCAGACGATGGAGCCTCTCTTCCTCTCTGGAAGGATGCGGAGGCGGAAAGAAGGTGGGCAAAGTGATGGTCTGCCCAATGTGGAAGGCAGTAACCACCTTGGGCAAGAAGGACGGGCGCGTCCTAAGAACAACCTTGTCTGGATGGACAGACAG
Source organism: Calotriton arnoldi (assembly GCA_963921515.1). Taxonomy (NCBI): domain Eukaryota; kingdom Metazoa; phylum Chordata; class Amphibia; order Caudata; family Salamandridae; genus Calotriton; species Calotriton arnoldi. Next base: position 800,475 of record CAWUFW010003287.1, on the reverse strand, counting down.
AAAGGGAGGTTTGCATGAAAGAGCCTGGAGCTCACTCACCCGCTGAGCGGAGGTGATGGCCACCAGAAAGGCTGTCTTCAGAGTCAGAAGACGAAGAGGACAGTTATGTAGAGGCTCAAAGGGAGCGCACATAAGAAAGGTAAGAACCAAGTTCAAGTCCCACTGAGGCATCACAAACGGAACAGGAGGGAAGAGGTGTGTAATGCCTTTTAGAAACCTGTTAACAACAGGGGACTTGAAAAGGGAGGGCTGATCAGGCAGCCTGAGGAAGGCCGAGATGGCACAAAGATAGCCCTTGATGGTACCCAGGGCAGAACCCTGTTGGGCCAGGGAAAGAAGGAACAGAAGAACCTCAGAAAGAGGGGCAGAAAGGGGGTTCACAGCCTTTGCTGTGCACCATGCCACAAACTTGTTCCACCTGCAGGCGTATACCACCTTAGTGGAGGGACGCCTGGCTGCCAGAATCACATCACAAACTTCGGGAGGCAAGTCGAAAGGAATCAACTGCCGCCGCTCAATCTCCATGCAAGCAGGTGGAGGCTGGACAGGTTCGGGTGGAGGACTGTCCCCTGCTGCTGCGACAGAAGATCCTCCCGAAGAGGCAGACGGATCGGTGGATCGACGCTCATACTGAGTAGCTCGGGATACCAAACTCTTCAAGCCCAGTCCGGAGCCACAAGGATGACTTGGGCCCGGTCGCGCCGAATCTTCTTCAACACTCTGGGTAGAAGTGGTATAGGCGGAAAAGCGTACAACAGACCGCAACTCCACTCGCGACGAAAAGCGTCGCCGAGCGAGTGCTGCCTTGGAAATTCCAACGCGCAGAACTGATGACATTGCGCGTTCTCTTCGGTGGCGAATAGATCTAACCAAGGCTCTCCCCACTGTAGAAAGAGTCCTTGCATCACTTCCGAGTGAAGACGCCATTCGTGATCTATCATGCACCTGCGGCTGAGTTCGTCCGCCCTGGCGTTTAGGGAACCTGCCAGGTGTTGAACCATCAGGAAAATGCCCTGATGTTCCAGCCATGTCCAGAGGCGCAGGCCTCCTGACATAGGGTCCACGACCCCACCCCGCCTTGCTTGTTGCAGTACCACATGGCGGTGGTGTTGTCTGTGAACACCTGCACTACCTTCCCTTTGACAGAGGGAAGGAATGCCTTGAGTGCAAAGTCGGATCGCCCGGAGCTCCAGAAGGTTGATATGGAGCCGGGACTCCGCCGGAGACCAGAGGCCTCTGATCTCCGCCTCTCCCATGTGACCGCCCCATCCCAGAAGGGACGCGTCCGTCACAACTGTGTGCTCTGGCTGGGGAAGGGAGAGGGATCTGCCCATGACCCATTGCCGGTTCGAGAGCCACCACTGCAACTGTCTTGCAGTCCCCTCCGAGATCTGAATGTGATCGGACAGATTGCCCTGGTGCTGCGCCCACTGGAACTTCAGGTCCCACTGCAGAGCCTGCATATGCCATCTGGCATGATCGACCTGCAGGATGCAGGAGGCCATGAGGCCCAGCAGCCTCAGGGTCATCCGTACCGAAACCCAGGATAAAGGCTGAAAGATCGGAATCATAGCCTGAATATCCCGGACTCGCCGTTCGGGAGGATAGGCCCGAAACTGCGTTGTGTCCAGAACTGCTCCGATGAAAAGGAGCTGTGGAGAAGGAATCAGATGCGACTTCGGCACATTGATGGAGAACCCCAGCGAGTGCAGGAGTTCGGCCGTAGTCTGGAGGTGGGAGACGACTGCCTGGGGCGAGCCCGCCTTCAGCAGCCAGTCGTCGAGGTAGGGGAAGACTGGAACCCCTGCCCGAGCGCAGATGAGCTGCGACCACCGCCATCACTTTCGTGAACACCCGAGGGGCACTTGTAAGGCCAAAGGGAGCACGGTGAACTGAAAATGCTCGAGGCCTACCGTGAACCGAAGGTAACGCCGGTGGGCCGGCAGGACGAGGATGTGAAAATAAGCGTCCTGCAAGTCCAACGCTACCAACCAGTCTCCAGGGTCGAGGGCAGTCAAGACCTGAGCTAGGGTGAGCATCTTGAACTTCTCCTTCCGGAGGAAGCGATTGACGTTCCGGAGGTCTAAGATAGGACACATGTCCTCCTTGTCCTTTTGGGCACCAGAAAGTAGTGGGAGTAGCAACCACGCCCTACTTCTGGGGTCGGAACATGTCGATGGCCCTCTTGGCCAAGAGGGCCGTGACTTCCTTCTGCAGAAGCACCAAGTGATCCCCTGACATGCGGTGGAATTGAGGTGGCATGGCTGGGGGGTGGTCTCGAAGGGGAGGGAGTAGCCCCTTTGGACAATGTCCAAGACCCACCTGTCCGAGGTGATGGCACGCCAGTGGTGAAGGTGATGGCGGACCCTGCCCCTATTGGCATGCTGTGCACCTGAAAGGAGGGACTAGGAGGGCTTGGAGGCCGCGGACGGGGCGGAGGTGGTGGCCTGACCCGCACGCTGGTTGCCCGAACCGCCACGGCGGTAGCCACGTCCCGGCCACGCGAAGACGCTTGCTGCGCGGGCCGGTGGCTGGGCTGCGAACGTGACTGGGCGCCACTTCCGTGGCCACGAAAGGGGCGAAAAGCAGAGGTTAGCGGAGGGCGCACAACAGAAAGGCCCAGGGACTTGGCAGTAGCCCGTGAGTCCTTAAAACGCTCCAGCGCATGGTCTGCTTTGGAACCAAAAAAGACCGACTCCATCAAAGGGCATGTCCATGAGTGTATTCTGGACATCACCCGAGAAACCAGTTGTTCTCAGCCAGGCGTGGCGACGCAGCGCCACCGTCGTTGCAAGCGATCTGCCCAGCGAGTCGGCGGTATCAAGGCCACAACGTATGGTGTATTTAGCTGCATCTCTACTTCCGCAATGGTGCAGGTAAGCAGTGTCTGGACCTCCTCAGAACACTGGGGCAAAACAGTCGCCACCGAATCCCACAGGGAGTGGGTATATCGGCCCAAAAGGCAAGCGGTGTTGACGGACCGCAAGCCAGCACTGGAGGAAGAGAAAGCCTTCTTCCCAAATTGGTCCAGGCGTTTGGATTCCCTATCCGGAGGGGCGGTAGGGAAGGCGGTTTGGGAAGCAGAGGCTTGGACAACCAAGCTCTCGGGGGTGGGATGTTGAGAGAGAAACAAGGGGTCGCCCGGAGCAGGGCTATGGCGTCGGGCCACGTTCCTATCCACAGGAGCCTCTGTAGTGGGCTTGGACCAGGTGCCCAAAAGAACGTCAGACAGTGCATTATTAAACGGCAGCACAGTCTCCGAAGAGGAAGCTGCCAGCTGAAGCACTTCGGTCAGGAGATTAGTCCTGACAGCCACAGTAGGCAATTGGAGGTGCAAGGCTCCAGCTGCTCTACGCAACACAGTTGCGAAATTTGCTCCCTCCTCCGTAGCCACGGGAGGAGACAGCATGCCAGTGTCAGGGGAAGTGTCTAGACCACTGGCATCCCCAAGTTCCTCTGCCCAGTCCTGATCATACTCTCACTGCTGTGTGAGAGGGTCTTCCGACCCTCCCAGCTTTCCTGGTCCTCCTCTGGTTCAAAATATGGAGGAGGAGGGACATCTGGGACCCAAGGTCTCATCGGCGCCGGAGCCGGCGTCGGCGGCGTCGGTCCGGCTCCATGTCCGGAACCGGAGAGAACCGGGGAACGACGCCGCCCGGAGCCCCGGGCGGCGTCGGGAGCGGCACCGGGAGATCGGCGCTGGCGGAGGCGTGGTTAGGTCAACCGGCGTCGATCGGGGTTGCGGTACCACCGGAGCCGGGATCGAGGCCAGGGCCGGAGCCGGGATCAAGGCTGGCGGGATAGGCGACGCCCGGGACCGGAGTCGTCGGCGGCGCCGGAGCAACCCCATCAGGGCCCGCGGGGCCCGAAGGCGCACCGGAGGGACCTTGAGGCCCGAAGAGGCGGGCCATGGCCGACAGGAATTCCTGTATCTCGGCCGGAGTCGCCCCGAACCCTGGAAGGACGGGTAATGCGGGGCGGCGCCACAGGCACATCCGGAGCCGCGGGGACGGTGCCGACAGGGGCCTCAGCCGAGTCGCGAGACCGGCGAGGCGAAGTCTTAGAGCGATGGTGCTTCTTAGACTTCTTGTGCTTCGACTTACCCGAGGAGTGCGAAGACTTGGACTCCGACGACCGGCGGGGCTCCGCGACCGCCCCTCGACCTCTCACGGGACCGGGGCTTGGTGCGGCGCGGAGCCGACTGCCGGACCTCCAGGAGCTTTCGAGACCGCTCACGCAAAACCTTCGGGTGAAGTTTCCGGCAGTCAGGGCACGACTTCGTGTCGTGGTCTCGGCCGAGACAGTAGAGACACTCTAAGTGCGGGTCTGTGATCGACATCATTCGACCACAGGCACCGCATGGCTGAAGCCGGGCATCCCTACCGACACCTAGGAGTCAAGAAGACTCGAAAGAAACAGTGAAAGAATTCACCAAAAATGTAGTCAAAAATTGACTAGGGCACTGCTCTTCCCGGATCTGCGCTTACTGGCGCGGAAAAGAAGAACTGACGTCAGCGCGCAGGGCGGCGTCTAAGTACTGCCCGCGACGTCATCCCGGCGATCACGACGCCCGGCGACGGACGCGGAGCCGCACGACGCCGCCTACCGACGCGCAAGGGTACTGCTACGCAAAAACTTTACGGATCCAGCCTGACGCCTGGGGATATTCTAAGGTAATGAATCTGTCACTAACGTGTCTCTTTCAGATACTATTACCATTTAATTTGAGCTTGTCACAACGCTAGAATAATTTAATTGAAGAAGTCCCAATTTTCTAGCACTAAAGTTGCCTGCAGGAATTGCACACTAGTAAACAGGGATGGGGGTAGAATACACAGGGTTGAGGTAAATTAATGCCCACTGTGATAAGAAAGCGTAGTACCTCTGAACTGGTGAATTTAGTAATATAAACCAAGCAGAGAGATATTTGAAGAGGTATAAACTTATATCATTGAAGAGTCATTAGCATAGTTTGCATAGCTTTGTCCATGGTTTATGGAAAGACACTGAAAGAAGAAAGCTTCTGGCTAATGCACATTTCAGATACACAAATCCAGTTGCTGGTGATATCTTAAGTTACATATACTGATATAACACAAATCTGGTCACCTGCATAGTCACCTGCTGCCAGTTCAAGATACTCACACCCTCGCCTTCAAAGCGCTGCATCAGAAGGGGCCTGCCTACCTCAACCGTCGTCTGCACTTCCACCAGCCAACCCGAAACCTCCGATCTATCTCGCTATCACTCGCACACATCCCGGGATTTGCAGAAGTAGGTCAAGAGGCCGCTCATTCTCCTATAAAGCAGCAAAGACCTGAAACGCCCTCCCCAGGACTTCAGAACAATCACCAAGCTCACAACATTCCTCAAGAATCTGACCTGGCTCTTCAACAGATGCCCCCTGACATTCTACACATACTCAGCGCCTAGAGACCCTCACGGGCGATTAGTCTGCGCTCTACAAATCTTTTTACTTTACATGGTCTAGAATAGTGATTGATATTCAACAATCTCCGCTTAATGGTTACTGATCCTCCACACTGCTTCTTTCTCCCAAAACGCACGAGTTCAGTTTTTTTTAATCAGGGGTGTAGGATTTTATAACATTTCTACTTGGTTTCCGAAATCTACTTGCCTGTAAAAATAAATCCACTTGCCCCTCTGGCTGCCATACACAGATAAGTCAAATTTTGCCTGCAGTCTCATTATATAAAGCTCTGCTAATAGGTTCTCTGATTATGCCAAGGCTCAGGTCATGTGAGGGCTTGATTTCAGAAAGGTTCTAATTTTGCCACTTTTCTGTAAATGCATAATGGCCCTGATAAGGAACTGAATTCCAGTATGAAATTCCAATCCACACGAGTGAGCGGTTGTTCTTGCACCCGGATTTACCAAGTGCAACAACAGACTTTATTTTACCGGCCAGGTAAATGTGGCCAGTAAAATTGCTTTCGGTACCGGCCACATTGCAGTCTGGACCTATTTTCCTGCCCCTGTCCGGCCCTCAGCCATAGCACACGGGGATCAGACTGAAGTTTCCCCACCTTCCACACTACCACCACCCTCCTCTTCCTCACTCCATAGCAGCCCTCTAGCTCCCATTTACAACCTGTCCAGAGCAGGTGTAAACATGCGCAATAATACCCACAGAAAAGGGATGTCATAAATAATTCAACATGGCCAAACCAGGTCTGCAGGTTAATCCTCATTACATGGGGATAAAGTTGTAATTGCAAGGTGCCAATGGGCATGTTACCTTGGTACTAGTTTTTACAAGTGCGAATTTACCACCCTGCAACTCTTAATCAGGGCCATACAGGTGTTAGAAGTAGGTGGGAAAGGGGTCAAGAGTTGGAATTCACTACGAGTCTGTGCGCATCCACAAATATACATGCTTATGGGTATTTACCAACTCCTCAACAATCTCTTGCCACAATGGACAAAGAAGTAAATTTACACTTGCCTGGCCTACGTCTATAAACTCTTGTGAATTCCTGAAAGTCTCAACTCTGCACCAAAGGACATTTTTCCTGAGGGTGCATTCAAGTGGCTTTTTTAAGAAAAAAAATTGGCATGCATCATACACTGACAAAATGTTAATTCAAGTAGTAGTTTTATGTTTAAATGTTATTAAGACTAAAAATTAATAAAACCGTATGCTGAAGTTGATCTTTCATTTATATTTAGTTCACTTGGACCAAAAAAATCCAAAGCTATCTCATAATGAATAAATCATTACTTACAGACGTATTATTAGCAAAGGTGTCCCATAAATCCAGATAGATTGATAGGGGCCTGCTTCCTCGTATGTAATAACACTCAAATTATTGCAACTATAGATGTTGTAGAGACAGGTTTTATTCTTGGAGTGCCATTGATAATACTCACAAGATTAACTGCAATGAATCATTGCCATTTTGAATCATCTATTAGTTGAAAGTATGACTGAAATAAACAACGTTTTACACTAATCTTTAATGATTGATGTGATTAAGGAATAAACAGACTCTCGGGGGGTTTATTAGTGTGTGCACGAACGAGTCCTATATTAGTGACTTTCACTAGCTATATGAACAAGTAAATATGACCGGCTTCTTCAAATGGCATGCTGAAAAGAGCTAAGAGCTGATTCCTGGCAGGAATCTGATTTTACACCAACCTGACTTTAACAGGAGCCCCGTTAAAGCCGCTGAATATTGCGGGAAGATGGATGGAAAGACAATCATGCATTGGCAAAGCCGACAGGTCACAGCTGTAAAAGACAAAGTTTTGCCAATGCTCGTTGCCAATCGCATGCATGCATGGCAATCCTGCAATGGGGTTTCTATTAAAGAAAATCCATTCCACCAAGGCTGTCAATGAGCACGTATGTACTGTGACCTATAGGTGCAAAGATGTGCATGCAGCCTGCTTGCTGCCTGTTGCACGTGTGATATGATGTATGTGTGCATCGTAGTGATTTTCAATTTACCATTTTAACACGAGGAGCAGTATCAGGAGTGGGGTGAAGCACGAAAAAGGAAAGGGAGCGGCCTGGCATCATTTTGCAGTAAGCAGACACCAAAAACTTAAAAAAAGAAAAAACGTACATGGAGAGCAGAATATGGATCTTCAGGGAGGAGCAAAAAAGACAACACAAGTGTGTAGAAGGAATGAAAAATAAAAAGGATATAGAGCAAGGAAACAGTGCTCGATACTACTAAAAACAACAACAAAAAAACAGCGAGACAGAAATGCTCCTGGGCAGGACCAACACCAGAATAGGGCCGCCGGGAAGCCATTAATGGAAGAGCAGATAATTGAGATCGCCAACAAAGCCATGAGTAAGGCGCCGACTTAAAGACCACTTTACCTGTATGTACGGATTGGAAATTGGCCTGCTTACAAAAAGCTAAAGCTGTCTGAAGCCAATACCTAAACAAGCACTGGCAAAGCCAATAGGTCTCAGCAATGCCCAAGCGATATGCCTTGTCAATGTGATGTCTTTTAGCCATGTTGTGTAGCAGCACATCTGCTGTTCAGCATGGCTGAAAGTCACTGAAAGCTCAGAATCACAGGATGTTGAGCCAAAGCCTAGTCTCTTTGCCCCTTTGTTGAGTTTGTCCTGCCCCTCCCAACACAAAAAAAGTGCTATGATGTGGCCTGCGCTGGCCGCATCATATCGCTTTTTTAATTGACTTTCAGCCATGCTGAACAGCAGATTTACTGCCAGATAACTTGGCAAAAATATATTCACATTGACAAGGCCAATAGCTTGCGCATTGCCAAGATATTCTGGCTTTGTTATGTTGTGTTGACGGGTTCTTGCTGAACAATTTGTGAAAGGTATAGTGACAAACAGTTGAGGAACGTTAAAGTGAAGCGAGAATGTGGCGAAACAGCCAGAGCTGCTGACAGGGGAACTGGGGAACCAGGTTCGAATATTGGGGTCGGCTGAATAACTCAAGATGTTGGGCAAATCATTTACGCTTCCCCGTGCCTACGACAATGAATATGTCGTGTAATGTAACTGGTGAGCACTTAAAGCGCTCCAATACCATTGGATCATGCAAAAAAAAAAAAAAAGCTGCTCAAAAACTGGAAGGATATGAAAAAGTAAGTGTTTAAGTAACTTAAAAATTAATACCTAGATAGATAAAAGAAAGATAGATACAAGATAGATAAAGAGATAGATAAAAGATAGATAAACGATAGATGTATAATTGATAGATTAAAGATAGATAAAAGATAAAGAGATAGCTAGATAAAGGTTAAAGAGATAGCAAGATAGGTAACTAGAAAGATAAAATATAGATAGATAGCTAACAGATAGATAGCAGATAGATAGCTAACAGATATACAAAGAGCTAGTTAAAGAGATAGCTAGATAGATAGAAAACAGATAGATAAAACCCACCCATGAGGAACCCTTGCTCTACTATATGGCATTTTAAATGCCGATGGGTTTTCTCCAGAGAGGGGATACATACAAACAAACACACTCACACAAAAACACACTCACACAAAAACACAAACACACATACACCCCCCACACACCTACACCTATTCTGTGGCTCCCAATTTATGAAGCTCTTCCAGCCTTCTCACTGTCGCTGATCAGTGGCCCTACAGATATCTGACCTAATAGTGAAAGAATAACCTTTAACTGTGCATGACCCACTTGTCAAAGCGATGCCAAAAACAGTCTTCTTCACCGTGTAAATAAGAACATTTACCAGGATCTTCCTAGGTTTTTGATAGTTCGGATTCCTTTTGAATGGACCCTATGCACCCTCTGAATCTCAAGATCTATATTGATGTTTGGTCTGTCTTTAAGTACTGTATCCCAAAGTAGTGCAGCGAAAAAGGACTTGATGTCAGATTCTTCCTCCATCTCTGGAAAAATCAGGATCCGGAGGTTATTCCTCCTAGAATGGTTCTCGATCCTTTCTAGATCCTCCCTCAGGCCTTGAATTTTTTATATCAGAGAAATTTCACAGGGGAATGACACTGACAGCCGATCATGGCAGACGTGTGAGCTTGCTGCTACGCACCACTCAAATGTTAATCCTGCAGATATCCGTGGCCCCGGCTGCAGGAGAGTTTGTTTCGAGAGTGGAAGCTGTGGAGGAGACCTCCCTAGGAGAGCCCTGCTAACTGCGGGACCTGGTGGCTGCACCACAATGGGGCAACGGAACCGCAATAAACTGCCTGCCCGACTTTTATAAAATGGCGGCTGGTTCACGGCTCTGCAGGAACTTCAATAGGGGACGGGCCTGAACAGTGGGGATACCGGTGAGCTGTGGCCTCGCGGCATGACGGCCGGGAGCTTGTGGTACTGAGGCGGAGGCCCCGAGCTTGCACCCGGAGAGCAGAGCTGCTCCCTGAAGCGGGCCCTGCCAGAGCTGCAAGAGGCACCTGGACTTGCGGCCCGGAATGGGGCCTGCACTTGTGGAGGAAAGAGAGGCAGAGACGCAGCCCTGAGAAATGCACGGGGGCCACGGAAACAGCAGAGGAGGTGTGGAGGACCCCCAGAGGAGCACCCCCGGGGCAGTAGCTGAATGCAGAGCGATGCTGAGAGGCGGGGCCATGTGGGAGCTACCGGAGTCGCCTGACCTTGCAGCCCGGATTGAGGCCTGCATTTGCGATAAACATTGAGGAAGATGGGCCCTAAGGGGTATGTCAGGGCCCCAAGGACGCGGAGGCAAGAGAGAGACCCCCAGGAGAAGACCGGTGAGTGCGCTGCGGGCCAGGAAGGCTCCAGAAGGGTTGCGAGGAAGGCCCCGGGACTTGCTGATGTGGAGCGGAGCTGCACAACAGTCCCCTGCTGAGACGAGGGGGTCCTGATCTTGAGGCCTCCTTTGGGGCTTTTGAAAGGGGGCGACCATTAAACTGTGGCACAGCCCTGTGAAGAGGTTGCATATGCGACAGTGTTGGGCCTGGCGGACCACACTAGGGGTTCCTAGACAGAAATGATTGAAGCAGCGCAAGAGAAGTGGTGTTGTACTTCTGGAGACTGGTGCCTGTGAGAAGTGGCTCTCAAGGGGTCCTATCATTGCTGGGGGTGAGAACACAACGGCATTAAGGAAATTAGGAGCTTGCAGAGAGAGGCCTGAACAGACGAGTGGGACAGGGACCTGCTGCAGGTGGAGCACATTTTTTTTAATGGATTTCGGCCAGGATGACCACTGTTGAGAGCTGTGGAGTATTGGCTCAGACGGCTGTCTGAGATTAGTGGAGGTTCACTGGCCTGAGCACAGCACACGCACTAAGAATTAGAGGTAATGGTGACCACTGTGGTGGGGTTGCCCAGAGATGGACCGGAACCTCTGATCGCTCCCTTACAGCAGAGAGCAGTATATATTTGGGTGCTGTGGTGCACGAGCGCTGAACGGGTGCCTTGGGACTGGTGCCCTTTGTGTAACTATATGCTGCGGCACCGGCGGTGGTCTTCACCTTACTAGACCATTTCAGGACCCCTGGCCTGGGGTGGTTGGAGTTCTTTTTGGCTTGCTGCGGTTGCCGCTGCTGAACCTGGATCTAGACATTTCTTTATAGGGATTGGAGACTGCGTTACTATGGGCAAACCAAAGGCCAAACAACTGACAGCACAGTCCAATACTGAGGAGCCCTTCCCGCCTACAGTTGCGATGACAGACGGCTGGGACACGCCGGAGCCCTCTATGCAGTTGCATTTTGATAAAGTATTGGCCACTATTGCAGATACTAAACGGACACTTCAACGAGAAATCAATGCAGTGTTGGTGGGGTTGGGGCTGCTTCGGGCAGAGCACCGCAAACTGGCAGATATAGTGCGCAAGGCTGAAACTTTCCTGAATTAGTTGCAGCCAGAATAGAAGGCCCTGGATCGCACGGTGGAAGACCAGATAAAGTGCTCACCCTGGAAAGGTGCACAGAAGACGGGAAAGGCCATAACCGCAGCAATAATATTAGGGCAGTGGGACTCCCTGAAGGTGTAGTGGGCTCAGACATGGAATCATATTTGGAGAACTGGCTTCGGATGGAGGTGGCCCTGAACCATCTGACCTCCTTCTTCGCCTTGAAGAGGGCACCTAGAGTACCGGCTAGGTTGCTCCATTATAAAGACAGAAACACTATCCTACAAAGAGCTAGGGCAGAGGGCCCCTTTGAGATTGAAAATGCCAAGGTGTCGGTATTTCTGGATTTTACTGCTCTGGTTCAGACACAGTGTGTCGCCATCTTGGAAGTCAAGAAGACCCTCCGAGAGGCCAGACTGCAATAGTCCCTGATGTTTCCTGCAAGCTAAGGGTTGTGCTAGATGGGAAAAGCCACTTTTGTGATGAGCTCCTTGCTGTCTGGGCCTGGTTGGAAGCGTACACAGCGGGGACGACCTTTCCCAAGCCCAGAACTAGGGCACCCGCAACTAAGTCGAGGACTTGGAAGCGATCCAAGAGGCCCTCACGTGGTTGATCCCTAAAAAAAAAAGGCACCATCTCAAGCAGAACAGGAGCGATTGGCAGCACTGCTTGCGGTAGCAGAAATTGCAACAACTCAGAAACCTGGGACTCCGGAGCATGACTCGGTGGCTTCGGAGTCTGAGGCCTCCATAATTAGTAGTGGGGCCCTAACCCCAGGTTGTTACTCAGACTGCGGAGGATTTGATCTGATGGCACCTGAATAGAATAGAGGGTATGGCCACTGTCATCTTGTCCTCAAACAAAGCTTCTGTTTGCGTTTAGGGAACCCTAGTGCTCTAAATGGGGTATCTGAAGAAATGTACTATTATCGAAGCATGCGGGCCAACAGTGTCCTACCAGAGAAGATGATAACCCTTGTTGGGGCATGCCCCGTCTCTAGATTTACTGGCTGGCCTTCGATCCTGGGCTCATACTAGCAATTGGGCGGGTGTGGTATCCTGGTTGCTTGTTTTACTCAGCCTACCTCATCAATTTTAGCCCTTGACAGAATTATGGGGGTGACATACTATTAACAATGTTTTTTCCATACAGGTTTGGGTGGTCAGCAGTTGCTGGACTGCTCTTGGGTTTGGGACTTTGTAGTTGGGAGTTGTTTAGTCATGCCTTAGGGGGTTGCCATGCTTGATCTTTCTTTTGGGGGTGGGTGGGAGAAGTGAGGGGTGCGAGGAGGAGGTGGGTTCATCGATTGAAGTTATCAATGGCGAACCGCAAATTTACTGTAACGTTCATGTCCTGGAATATTAGGGGATGGAATCGGCCTCTAAGAGTTATACCATTCATAGATATTTGAAGAAGCGGGGAGTACATATAGCCATGCTGCAAGAAACGCACCTCACCGGCAGTTAAGTGGAACGCACCAAGAGTAGATGGCAGGGGCAGATTTTGCACCACATACTCTGCATTTGTTAGGGGTGAGCTTATATGGATTAGTTTAAATGTATGGGTGTGCAGTTCCTAAGGGGAATAGTGCTGGTCAGGTCTCTGGAATAACCTCCAAATGGAGGAAGTGCCCTCACACACCCCGAAAGGTGTCATGCTTCATCATCCCCGTCGGGCATTGCAGCGCCGGCACGACGAGGAGCACGCCCAAATGATGAAGCATGACACCTTGCGGGGTGTGTGAGGGCACTTTCTCCATTTGGAGGTTATTCCAGAGACCTGACCACCACTATTCCCCTTAGGAACTGCACACCCATACATTTAAACTATTGCTACTAGGGAGTACGTGTGCTGGACCTGTCCAAAAAAACTCAGTGAACTTTTTAATGAAAGACTAGAGCGCCTACGCTGTCACAATTACAAAGATTACATAGCGAGGGCGCACAATGAAGAGGATAAACCTGGTAGGTTACTAGCATGGCTTATTAGACCTGAGTCCCGAGGGACGCCTATCACCCAGGTCCGTTCGGGAGACTCCACTTCACTCTAAGCCGCTGGTGAGATAAATATGGCATTTCGGGAATATTATGAATCCTTATATGGGTGACCGGAACCAATGGACATGGAAGGCTAGGCGACCTTTCTATACAGAGTGTCCCTGTGGGAACGGGACCCGGTGGCTCGAGAAGAACTGGGTGGCCCAATATCAGTCCAGGAAAATAGAGCCGCCATCAAAGATATGGCTAACAGGAAGACCCCAGGGTCCAATGGCCTCCCGACAGAATTTTATGTTACCTAGTTGGATATTTGGCCCCCCTGGCTGGAAGTCCTGTACCCAGAGTTATTGTATAAAGGTTCTCTGCCTGAATCTACCAGAGAAGCTACAGTAATTCCTCTCCCTAAGACCAAAGAACAGAGTTCCCCCGTTTCTGCCTTCCGCCCCTTATCCATCTTAAATATGGACTTTAAGGTCCTCAGTAAAGACTTGGCACTCCGGTTGCTACCTTATATGCAGACATTGGTAAATTGTGACCAGAACAGATTTATTCCTGCAAGGATCACATCACTGAACCTCTGTAGATTATACCACATCCTATATCACCCAGACGTGCTGGCCCTGCCCCCATACTACTATTATGTCAACTGGCCTAGAGAAGGGACCAGACTCAGTTCGATGGGATTACCTTTACGAAGTTAAGTTCCAGATGAAGTTAGGGGTACAGTGGGTGTAATAGTTCCGAATATTGTACTCGTCTCCCACTGCGCGGGTGAAGACAGGCCACAGTATCTCTGCACAGTATGATGTTCATAGGGGAATGAGACAAAGATGCCCTCTGTCGCCCCTTTTGTTTGATCTCGTCAGAGAGCCATTGGCTGAACTGTTTCGGCAGGAGGGCACAGGATATGCCGAGAGGGTGGACGGTAGAGAACATATTATATCATTATATGTCGATGACCTACTACTTTATTTAGGCGATGGCTCAGCAGGGGCACAACCTGCAATGGCCCTATTGCAGAAATCTGCACTGTACTCGGGTCTCTGAGTAAATAAGGTTAAGACCTGCTTGTTCCCTGTGTTGGTTGGCAGCTGGAGGCCTGACCACATTCCACATGGTCTGAGCTGGTCGCGACAACATTTAAGTACCTAGGAATACAAGTGTTCCACTCCTTGGAAGATATGCGGGAGTGTAACTTTGGGGGTACCCTTCGATCTCTTAAATCCTGTATCCCTTTCTGGCGATCTTTGAAATTACCCATCATGGCGCGAATTTCATTATCCAAAATGGTCATGTTACCACAACCGTTATGTTTCTTCACTAATCTCCTGGCTAAAATCCCTGGTTCGTGGTTTGAACAGTTAGATACCCTACTTGGAGAGCTGGCATGGGATGGTGGCCGACATAGGGTGTCATTGGAGACTCTTACACATCCCCCTGATAACAGTGGCTTGGGAGTCCCCGATTTTGAACTTTATTATTGATCGGCACGGTTACAGCGGGTGGCACAATGGCTGGCTGGTTTTAGCCAGGAGGAGAGGGACCAGATGGGAAGATTTGCCCATCAGGAGGCATTACTGGCAAAGCTCTTGGCCCAGAAGGTAGAGCTCTCACTGCCGGGGGTCCTGCTGTCTGTGACACTGGAGGAATGCTTTTCCATGAGTTGAGATGTAATTTCGACGGACTGCAGGAATAATAACTGGGCTCTTATCAAGGAGGCCCACCGCACAGGCGCAGTTCGAGATCTACATATTAATATCTTCACCTCAGACCAGTTCTGGACCGGATCGGGTTCCAAGACCCACTTTGTAACGGGCGCCACATTCGCCACTACTTGCCAGCAATTACGATTGCCCTGACGAAGTTCAACCATTGAACGAAACGCGTTGGCTGATGTTTTGCATAAACCTTATGGATTGTTTGAAATAAAGACGTATATTTTTTCTACGAAGATACTGATTGAGCTTCCTTATTGACATAATACCCATCTAGGAGTGCACCTCTCCAGTATTCTTAAAGGGTTGGAAACTACGTTGGCGAGGAATAATTGGGAGCCCGCTATACGCCCCGGCGTTACCATTAGTGAGGTTTCCACATGGAGATTCGATTACGTTCTACAGTATCCAGCAGCTGACGGCGTGGACAGATGTTGGACTACTTACAGTGGGCGACTGTTTTCAGTTGGGAAAGTTGATCCCAATGGAAAATGTATTGATGGATTATGAGTTGTCCCCAGGCCAATTCCTGACCTATGAAGCACTTATGAGACCATTTGGGGGCCTGTGGTCCAGCGGTAGGGAGGAACCCAGAATCCATGCGGTACTCCAGCTTTTGTTGACCATGGGTGATGCACGGCACTTAGTGAAATGGTTCTACAGAGCATTTTGGAACTGACCAGACGGCCCTTGTGGCCCTAGGGGCCTAAGTGGGGAGCTTTGTTGGGGTGTGAATTGTCGGACCGCGAGAGCAGTAGGGTTCTGGCATACCCCAAGCAGATATCTAGAAATATGCGGCTAAAATGTACCCAATTCAATTATCTGCATATTACTTATTTAACGCCCCACAGACTTCAGGCCATATATGGGGGAGGACTACGACCATGTCCTAGATATGCAGTTCTGAACGTGGACTTTGAGCACATGACTTGGAGCTGCCCTAAACTGCGCCGGTTTTGGGGAGAAGTAGTGAACAGGCCGATCCATACATCGGGCCATCCAGTCGCTTGTTTATTGGACGTATGTCTACTGGGATTATTCCAGAGGCCTAAGACAAAGAAAGTGGGCTCCAGATTTTTAGGCTTAGCCCTGGCTCTGGCGAAAAGCGGCAGGGGTAGTCCTGTACAGCACATAGCGAGCACGAGAACTGCGAACTAGTGGATATTCTGCGTTACATTCTCCAGAGTCCATGCCTGGACCTGCATAGTTGGCCCCACATCTACTCCTATTCTGGAGCCCATACCCAAAGACATGGGGGTACACCATAATGTGGCATATCACTTTATTTACACTGCCCCCTCCCGCCCCCACCCTGGCCGTCCCTCTCCTCTTAGGGTAGCAGAGGGTTGCAGGGCAAAATACCCCACAGTCCGCCACTATAGTGTGGTAAAGACTCCCCTCGAAGACAATTGGGTTTGTTATAGTTGTCATTATACTTTTATTTTTTGAGTGGCCGCTAGAAAGGTTCCTATAACAGGCTCTTACGGAGCACTACAAGTTGGTGGATGGCCTTGCACAGTATCCAGGTACACCAGAAGTTCTCTCTGGTGTACGTTATTGACAAGGGTTACAGACCTGGCCCTTCGGCTGACCTGGAGCTGCATGCACCTCCCGCCCCCACTCTCCCCCAGCGCCTTGAGACCCTCACAGGTGAGTAGCATGCTTTACAAGCCCCTGATTGATTGATTGAGATAAAAAACGACAAGTCATCTGAGTTGGTAAAACAAGCAGGCAGACACTTTAGTTCCTGCGGCCACTTCAATCAATTTCTTATTTAGGGCTAGGCAGGTGGCTTGAATCCGAGATAGATTGGCCTCAGAAACAATTTGTTTTTAATCTCGGTCCTGAGACTCAGTAATATGGTAGCTATTGAAGCACAAGTTACTAACTTGTGTAACGATATATCTGTAAGAGACAGTAGTTAGTGACAGATTCCTTACCTTAGAATATCCCCAGGCGTCAGGCTGGATCCGGAAAGTTTTGCGTAGCAGTACCCTTGCGCGTCGGTAGGCGGCGTCGTGCGGCTCCGCGTCCGTCGTCGGCGTCGTGATCGCCGGGATGACGTCGCGGGCAGTACTTAGGCGCCGCCCCTGCGCGCTGACGTCAGTTCTGTACACGACTTTCCGCGCCAGGAACGCAGAGCCATGCAAGAAGCTGACATAGGTGTCTGAAAAATACTAGGGCCCTGAAAGGGATGTCCTTAAACCTAGAAATCAGTTCGCAGAACGGGGAGGATGGGTGGGGCGGTAAGGAATCTGTCACTAACTACTGTCTCTTACAGATATATCGTTACACAAGTTAGTAACTTGTGCATCTGAAAGAGACACGTTAGTGACAGATTCCTTACCTTAGAATAGATACCCCAGCAATACCAACCCCGGTGGTGGGTCTGCGAACAAAGATCAGACAAGGAAGTCCTGGAGGACAGAACGGCCAAAGAAGCCGTCCCTCCGGACCTGACTGTCAAGGCAGTAATGCTTTGTAAACGTGTGCAGCGAGGCCCACGTAGCTGCCTGACAGATAACCGGCAGCGGAACACCGCGGCCCAAGGCCGTGGTAGCAGCCGTTGCCCTGGTGGAATGGGCACGCAGCCCAACAGGAGGCTCCTTCTTAGCCAAAGAATAGCAGGTCTTGATGCACAAGGTAACCCAGCGGGAGATGGTCCTCTTGTGCACCGCCCGACCTTTTTGGCGCCCACGTAGCCAACAAAGAGCTGGTCATCCACCCGGAAGTGTTTTGTGCGGTCGATATAGAAGGAGAGCGCACGTTTTGGGTCCAGACGGTGGAGCCTCTCTTCCTCTCTGGAAGGATGCGGAGGCGGAAAGAAGGTGGGCAAAGTGATGGTCTGCCCAATGTGGAAAGCAGTAACCACCTTTGGCAAGAAGGACGGACGCGTCCGAAGAACAACCTTGTCTGGATGAACAGACAGAAAGGGAGGTTTGCAAGATAGAGCCTGGAGCTCACTCACCCGCCGAGCGGAGGTGATGGCCACCAGAAAGGCTGTCTTCAGAGTCAGAAGACGAAGAGGACAGTTATGTAGAGGCTCAAAGGGAGCGCACATTAAAAGGTAAGAACCAAGTTCAAGTCCCACTGAGGCATCACAAACGGAACAGGAGGGAAGAGGTGAGTAATGCCTTTTAAGAACCTGTTAACAACAGGGGACTTGAAAAGGGAGGGCTGATCAGGGAGCCTGAGGAAGGCCGAGATAGCACAAAGATAACCCTTGATGGTACCCAGGGCAGAACCCTGTTGGGCCAGGGAGAGAAGGAACAGAAGGACCTCAGAAAGAGGGGCAGAAAGGGGATTCACAGCCTTTGCTGTGCACCATGCCACAAATTTGTTCCACCTGCAGGCGTATACCACCTTAGTGGAGGGACGCCTGGCTGCCAGAATCACATCACAAACTTCGGGAGGCAAGTCGAAAGGAATCAACTGCCGCCGCTCAATCTCCACGCAAGCAGGTGTAGACTGGACAGGTTCGGGTGGAGGACCGTCCCCTGCTGCTGCGACAGAAGATCCTCCCGAAGAGGCAGACGGATCGGGGGATCTACGCTCATATTGAGTAGCTCGGGATACCAAACTCTTCGAGCCCAGTCCGGAGCCACAAGAATAACTTGGGCCCGGTCGTGCCGAATCTTCTTCAACACTCTGGGTAGAAGTGGTATAGGCGGAAAGGCGTACAACAGACCGCCACTCCACTCGCGACGAAAGCGTCGCCGAGCGAGTGCCGCCTTGGAAATTCCAACGCGCAGAACTGATGACATTGCGCGTTCTCTTCGGTGGCGAATAGATCTAACCAAGGCTCTCCCCATTGTAGAAAGAGTCCTTGCGCCACTTCCGAGTGAAGACGCCATTCGTGATCCATCATGCACCTGCGGCTGAGTTCGTCCGCCCTGGCGTTCAGGGAACCTGCCAGGTGTTGAACCATCAGGAACATGCCCTGATGTTCCAGCCATGTCCAGAGGCGCAGAGCCTCCTGACAAAGGGTCCAAGACCCCACCCCGCCCTGTTTGTTGCAGTACCACATGGCGGTGGTGTTGTCTGTGAACACCTGCACTACCTTCCCTTTGACAGAGGAAGGAATGCCTTGAGTGCAAGTCGGATCGCCCGGAGCTCCAGAAGGTTGATATGGAGCCGGGACTCCGCCGGAGACCAGAGGCCTCTGATCTCCGCCTCTCCCATGTGACCGCCCCATCCCAGAAGGGACGCGTCCGTCACAACTGTATGCTCTGGCTGGGGAAGGGAGAGGGATCTGCCCATGACCCATTGCCGGTTCGAGAGCCACCACTGCAACTGTCTTGCAGTCCCCTCCGAGATCTGGACGTGATCGGACAGGTTGCCCTGGTGCTGCGCCCACTGGAACTTCAGGTCCCACTGCAGAGCCCGCATATGCCATCTGGCATGATTGACCAGCAGGATGCAGGAGGCCATGAGGCCCAGCAGCCTCAGGGTCATCCGTGCCGAAACCCAGGATAAAGGCCGAAAGATCGGAATCATAGCCTGAATATCCCGGACTCGCCGTTCGGGAGGATAGGCCCGAAACTGCGTCGTGTCCAGAACTGCTCCGATGAAAAGGAGCTGTGGAGAAGGAATCAGATGCGACTTCGGCACATTGATGGAGAACCCCAGCGAGTGCAGGAGTTCGGCCGTAGTCTGGAGGTGGGAGACGACTGCCTGGGACGAGCCCGCCTTCAGCAGCCAGTCGTCGAGGTAGGGGAAGACTGAAACCCCTGCCCGGCGCAGATGAGCTGCGACCACCGCCATCACTTTCGTGAACACCCGAGGGGCACTGGTAAGGCCAAAGGGAGCACGGTGAACTGAAAATGCTCGGGGCCTACCGTGAACCGAAGGTAACGCCGGTGGGCCGGCAGGACGGGGATGTGGAAATACGCGTCCTGCAAGTCCAACGCTACCAACCAGTCTCCAGGGTCGAGGGCAGTCAAGACCTGAGCTAGGGTGAGCATCTTGAACTTCTCCTTCCGGAGGAAGCGATTGACGTTCCGGAGGTCCAAGATAGGACGCATGTCCTCCTTGTCCTTTTTGGGCACCAGAAAGTAGTGGGAGTAGCAACCACGCCCTACTTCTGGAGTCGGAACATGCTCGATGGCCCTCTTGGTCAAGAGGGCCGTGACTTCCTTCTGTAGAAGCACCAAGTGATCCCCTGACATGCGGTGGAATTGAGGTGGTATGGCTGGGGGGTGGTCTCGAAGGGGAGGGAGTAGCCCCTTCGGACAATGTCCAAGACCCACCTGTCCGAGGTGATGGTGCGCCAGTGGGGAAGGTGATGGCGGACCCTGCCCTCTACTGGCGTGCTGTGCACCTGAAAGGAGGGACTAGGAGGGCTTGGAGGCCGCGGACGGGTTGGAGGTGGTGGCCTGACCCGCACGCTGGTTGCCCGATCCGCCACGGCGGAATCCACGTCCTCGGCCACGCGAAGACGCCTGCTGCGCGGGCCGGTGGCTGGGCTGCTGACGTGAAGGGCGCCCCTACCGTGGCCACGATAGGGGCGAAAAGCAGAAGTCAGCGGAGGGCGTGTAGCAGAAAGGCCCAGGGACTTTGCAGTAGCCCGTGAGTCCTTAAAGCGCTCCAACGCATGGTCTGCTTTGGACCCAAAAAGACCGACTCCATCAAAGGGCATGTCCATGAGAGTATTCTGGACATCCCCTGAAAAACCAGTGGTTCTCAGCCAGGCGTGGCGTCGGAGCGCCACCGTCGTTGCAATAGACCTGCCCAGCGAGTCGGCGGTGTCAAGGCCACAACGTATAGTGTATTTAGCCGCATCCCTTCCTTCCGCAATGGCGCGGGAAAGCAGTGCCTGGACCTCCTCAGGACACTGGGGCAAAACATCCGCCACCGAATCCCACAGGGAGTGGGTATATCGGCCCAAAAGACAAGCGGTGTTAACGGACCGCAAGCCAGCACTGGAGGAAGAAAAACCTTTCTTCCCAAACTGATCCAGGCGTTTGGATTCCCTATCCGGAGGAGCGGTAGGGAAGGCGGTTTGGGAAGCGGAGGCTTGGACAACCAAGCTCTCAGGAGTGGGGTGGACAGAGAGAAACAGGGGGTCGCCCGGAGCTGGGCGATGGCGTCGTGACACGTTCCGATCCACAGGAGCCCCTGTGTTGGGCTTGGACCAGGCGCCCAAAAGAATGTCAGTGAGGCGTCGTTAAACGGCAGCACAGTCTCCGCAGAGGAGGCTGCCGGCTGAAGCACCTCTGTCAAGATGTTAGGCTTGACCGTCAAAGTAGGGAGTTGGAGACGTAAGGCCCCAGCTGCCCTACGCAACACCGTACCAAAATTGGCTCCCTCCTCCGTAGCCACGGGAGGAGACAGCATGCCAGTGTCAGGGAAGTATCCAGACCACTGGCCTCCCCTAGACTCTCTGTCCAGTCCTCATCATACTGACAGTGTTGTGTCAGAGGGTCATCAGACCCCTCCCAGTCCAACTGGTCCTCCTCTGGTTCAAAATAAGGAGGAGGAGGGACAGTTGGGACCCAAGGTCCCATCGGGCGCCGGAGCCGGCGTCGAGCGACGTCGCTCCGGGTCCATGTCCGGAGCCGGAAGGAACTGGGGGACGACGCCGCCCGGAGCCCAGGGCGGCGTCGAGAACGGCACCGGAGACATCGGCGCCGGCGGAGGTGTCGTTAGGTCGACCGGCGTCGATGGGGGTTGTGGAGCCGGGATCGAGGCCGGGGCCGAAGCCGGAACCGGGACCGAGGCTGGAGGCACGGGCGACGCCGGGGCCGGAGCCGTCGGCGCCGCCGGAGCAACCCCATCAGGGCCCGCGGGGCCCGAAGGCGCACCGGAGGGGCCTGAAGGCCCGAAGAGGCGGGCCATGGCCGACAGGAATTCCTGCACTTTGGCCGGATCCGCCCCCGAACCCGGGAAGGTCGGGTATGGCGGGGGCGACTCCACAGGCAAGTCCGGGGCCGCGGGGACGGTGCCGGGAGGGGCCTCAGCCGAGTCGCGAGACCGGCGAGGCGAAGTCCTAGAGCGATGATGCTTCTTGGACTTCTTGTGTTTTGACTTACCGGACGAAGAAGACTTAGACGCCGACGACCGGTGTGGACTCCGCGATCGACCCCTGGACCTCTCACGCGACCGGGGCCTCCGTGGAGCCGAATGCCGGGCCTCGAGGAGCTTTCGAGACCGCTCTCGCAAAGCTTTCGGGTTGAGGGCCTGGCATTCGGGACAAGACTCCGTGTCGTGGCCTCGGCCGAGGCAGAAGAGACACTCCCAATGCGGGTCGGTGACGGACATCATCCGCGCACAGGCGCCGCATCGCTTGAAGCCGGGCATCCCTACGACACCTTGAAAGATGAAAAAACAGTGAAAAAATTCACCAAAAAGTATGGTCAAAAAATGACCAGGGCACTGCTCTTCCCGGATCTGCGCTTGCTGGCGCGGAAAAAGAAGAACTGACGTCCAGCGCGCAGGGGCGGCGCCTAAGTACTGCCCGCGACGTCATCCCGGCGATCACGACGCCGACGACGGACGCGGAGCCGGACGACGCCGCCTACCGACGCGCAAGGGTACTGCTACGCAAAACTTTCCGGATCCAGCCTGACGCCTGGGGATATTCTAAGGTAAGGAATCTGTCACTAACGTGTCTCTTTCAGATTCATCCTTATGTGCATCCTCCTAAACGTCTATCACCACAGCGCCATCCCCTCTACCGTTCTCACCATGCAGCTCCTGGGGGGGCAACGTTATCCATCTGAGTCCCAATGGGAATCTCGCCCCCCTTCTCTGAAGTCTCCGGGGGAGCTAACACTTCAAACCTATTTTGAGTAGGCATCTGTGCAGAAAGCCGGCTATTGCTATTCATGCTCAGCCTGGTACTCACTCTAGTTGCTACACTAAGTGAATCTGGATTATTTGCACATTCCCCTTGAGTACTTGATTTGTAACTGATGCAGACATTTCTCTGAAAAAGGACATTTCTCTGAAAAAGGAGTTAAGGGTCGGAGTTACTTTCATGTGCGCTGAAGAGGTTTTCCTCCCCTTTGCTCCTGCAGACTTATTAGGGTGCTTGAAGAGCTTTCCAGTCCTTGGTTTTGGCTCCCCAGAGCACCCTCAACAATATTATGTGATTTAAGAGTAACTTTGGGAGCCACTAACAAGGGATCTGCGTTAGGGCTAATCCCCTCAGTATTGACAAAATGGGCAGAATGTGTGCGCAGCTCATACCTTGATTTTACACCTGGTCTATACGCACTCTAATCCATAGAACCAAGACGCAGTTGTTGGTGTTAGTGCTGGTGCTGAAGATCTTCCTGGTCAGTCTGCCTCTTTGGACTTGTATGGACTCTTCCCCTGGGGACCCAAGAAAGAGCCATTCTACATCGCTGAAGCCCCCACACTGCAAGCTCCCAGCGGGATTTGTACCATACGTCATCATGGGGGACGAAAAATAAACCAACATCAGGGAGGAAAGGAAAGGAGAGAGCCTGACCAAACCATAAGCCATGCAGCCCCTTCACCATCAGTCACAAGGTAGCAGAGTGTCGTGAACACACCGCAACCCAGGCAGGCTCTTACTCTCCCTCACCCGCAACCGCGTCAGTCCCCAGAAACCCGCCAAGCTACTGCCAACGCGGACATGCGGCTTTCATGGCTCCTTAAAGTCGCCAAGCAGATAAGGACCATCACAGAGCCATATCGCAGGAGTGCGAGGGAGGAGGGGGGGACGCACTCCAGTGCAAAAACCGAACTCCCCCTCTCCGTGAGCCCGCAGCCATTTAACGCCCGCCCGCCATGTTCCTCGCTAGATTTTCAGTAGGGACACTGGTTGAGGAGCAATGGGGGAAAAAAAACAAAAAAATTAGTCCTCAAGTTCACCAGCCAACGGTTTTAATTGTGGATATATATATATATATATATTCACTGAAAAAACCATAGGTTTTAGGGAAAGTTATAGTTAGTTGGACATTGCACTCGTACAAAACCCGTGAAATTCCCCGTTATAGTTAGTTCAGCTAACTATAACTCGCGCCCGCAATGCACTGCTGTTGACGTCACATATTACATCACTCATGACATGGTCAGTGACATCACTGATGACATCACTGATGACATCATCCAGTCACTGTGTGTTTCTGTAAAGTTTAAATATGTTTAATATATATAGGGAAAGGCGTATTGAAGAATGAGTGGGTGTATAAGCGTCTGAATGGATGATTTAGTAGGTGCGTGACTGACTGTATAAGTGAGTGATTAAACGTATCTTACTGGATGCATGGGTGAGTGACTAAACTGTGTGAATGTCTGTATCCGTCTGTCTGTTGTTGTGTAAGCAGCTGCATGGGTTTCTGACTAGCTAAATGAGTGTCTATATGGGTTATGGATTGGTTCTCTGAGTATCTGTATGGGTGCCTCAGTGTTTGTGTGGGTGGGGTGTGGGTGACTCTGTGCATAGATGTGTGAGTGGGTGATTCACTGGGTGCATGGTTTCAAGAGTGTGTCTGTGATGGACTGTATGGGTGGGTGAGTGTGTGTATGGGTGTGTTAGTGATTGAATGTATATCTCAGTGGTACATGTGTGAGTAACTACATATGTGAAAGGCAGTATATATGTGTGTTGGAGTATATAAATGGCTATAAGTGAGAGTGTGATTGTGAGAGTGGCTATATGGATGAGTGTGTGTTTGCATCAGTGATTGCATAGGAGCGTAAGAATGTGCTAGTATTTTTATGAGTAAGTGAGCTGGTGTGTATAACTGTATAGGTGAGTAAATTGGAGTGTGATTAATTATTTGCATGACTGACTAGGTGTGTGAGTACCTCTATGGATGAGTTGCGTTGTGTGAGTGTTTATATAGGTGTATGAGTGCATATGATAGTCCTGTACTGAGTGACTGTAAGTATGAGTGACTGTACGGGTGAGTGAGTAGATGTGTGTGTGTAGACCTAAGAATCAGTGAGTGGGTATGTACTTATTGGTATTGGAGTGTGTATGGTTTTGAGAATGGCAGTCTGTAATTTAGAGTGGGTGTATCAAAAGTTATATTAGGGTGTGAGAAGATGCATTAAATTCTCACATGGATGATGTCATCAGTGATGTCACTGACCATGTCATGAGTGATGTAATATGTGACGTCAACAGCAGTGCATTGCGGGCGCGAGTTATAGTTAGCTGAACTAACTATAACGGGAGAATTTCACGGGTTTTGTACGAGTGCAATGTCCAACTAACTATAACTTTCCCTAAAACCTATGGTTTTTTCAGTGAATTTCAAAGGTTTTTAAATGCTAAACCCTAACTATAACAGGCCTGAAACCTATGGTTTTTTCAGTGAATTTCAAAGGTTTTTAAAATGCTAATTCCTAACTATAACAAGCCTGAAACCTATGGTTTTTTCAGTGAATTTCAAAGGTTTTTTAAATGCTAATTCCTAACTATAACATGTCTGAAACCTATGGTTTTTTTCAGTGAATTTCAAAGGTTTTGTAAATGACAATTTTTAAATGTATTAATTGTTATATATTTTTTTTTTGATACTGATTTACTACATTTTTTTAAACTATTTATCTTTAGATATTTTATTTTTTAAATTACATTGTAATTACATTATACATTACATTACAAAATATACTTTCTCAGAATGAATTACTTTAGTTTAAATACTTTGCAAATAGGCAATAGACTTTTAAGTACAGTAGTTACAGTTGTTGCAATGGGCAACACAATTTCAAACACAATGCAACATTGAGCTCAATGTGAATTTCTAGCTAAATGCAATTAGTTACTTTATGGATTACTTTTCTAACCACAGGACTGGATCCTAGATTCAGTCCTGGGACATCTCCTGTAAACAGTTGAGTAAAAGCGTTTTGGTTACAGTAGTGATTTATAAGGAATATTATTGTATTTTAAAAGTTGACAGAAACTTTTTCACATATAATCACCAATGTTATCCTATGGGAGGAAATTCACTTAGCAGGTAAGTAGTGTTATCGTTACTTTTTCTTACTCAGTGGTGGATCCTGGATCCAGCACTGGTGCATCTCCTGTAAACAGTTGAAAGAATGCGTTTAAGTCATACAGGCGATTTTTAAGGAATATTTGTAGTTTGTGAAAATCAACACTTTGAAACTTTTCTGCTGAAAACCAGACAATGGATTCCTATGGAAGGAAATATAAGTTACTGGTAAGTACGGTTAAAATTACTTTTCAGGATCAGTACTGGGCTGAAAGATGCAGCACTGAGGTCTCTCCTGATAACAGGTGAGTAAATCGGAATTCATATTTCGGCTGATTTTAGAGGATTATTATAAAGTTCCAAAACTCCACACTTAGAAGAATTTCCAAGTGAAACCAGTCAATGATATCCTATGGAAGGAAATTCAAGTTACTGGTAAGTACGGTTAAAATTACTTTTCAGGATCAGTACTGGGCTGAAAGATGCAGCACTGAGGTCTCTCCTGATAACAGGTGAGTAAATAGGAATTCGTAGTTCGGCTGATTTTAGAGGAATATTTGCACAATGGTGAAGGGAGGGCGGGGCCTGAGGTGACATCTGTGCAAACGCGCCCGTGGCGCGTTTTAAGTTGGGGGATTAAGTCCCCTTGAATCATGAGGGTCTCTGGGGTCCAACTAGCCCACCCTGTACCTCCAGTATGCGCCAGGGAGCTGCACTGCAGAGAGGTGTTCAGAGGCCACGCCCCTTTTTGCACCTCTCTGCAATGCAGCTCTGTGGCACTTTCTGGACGTATCTGTTGGGCTAGTTGGCCCCCAGGGACCCTCAGGATTGAAGGGGATTTAATTCCCCATCTTAAAACGTGCCACGGGGCCTGTTTGCACACATGTCACCTGAAGCCCCGCCCCCTCCCTTCCACTGTGCAAACGCGCCCCGTGGCGCGTTTTTAAGTTGGGGGATTAAGTCCCCTTGAATACTGAGGGTCCCTGGAGTCCAACTAGCCCACCATGTACCTCCAAAAAGCGCCACAGAGCTGCGTTGCAGAGAGGTGTAAAAGGGGCGTGGCCTCTGTACACCTCTCTGCAACGCAGCCCCTAGCGCATACCGGAGGTTCCTGGTGGGCTAGTTGGCCCCCAGGGACCCCCAGTATTCAAGGGGAATTACTTCCCCTTCTTAAAACGCGCCAGGGGGCGCGTTTGCAGACTGCTGCAGGGAGGGGGTGTGGCCTCGGCACGATGCCGGTCTTTTTTTTTTTTTTTTTTTGCTTTTTTCTGCCCAGGGGCTCCTTGTGGGACCCCCTGAGCAGACCTAGGGGGTCAGGGTGTTTCTACCCTGCCCCCTTTGTGCGTTTTGCGCACTTGTTTCTTGTGTTTTTTTTTTTTTAATCACTGGGATTCGCATCACATAGTAAGCGCATCCCACCGATTTAAAAAAAAAAAAAAATGCTTTTTTCTGCCCAGGGGGTCCTTGTGGGACCCCTGAGCAGGCCTAGGGGTCAGGGTGTTTCTACCCTGCCCCCTTTGTGCGTTTTGCGCACTTGTTTTTGTGCCTCGGTTCTACCGAGGGACAAAATGGCTGCCAACACTTCCTGGTTTGGAGTGTTGACAGCCAGCTGACAGCCAATTAGCATACAGCTCGTGATCGGGACGGTGCGTGCAGGGTGCGCTGAGGGTACGCGGACCCTACTCGGCCATAGATATATATGTGACTTTACTTTTGATTTTCTCAGGAACTACTGAACGGATTTACACCATTTAAGCAAAAGGCACCAGTCTGAACCAAGGGCTACCTCTTTGCCAAATTTGGTGTAATTCCGTTCAGCAGTTCGGGCTGTAGCTGCGACTAAAGGTTCCTATGGAAAAATGAATGGGGAAAACGCGTTTTGGGACCCCCCTTTTTTCTCGGCCCCTGCTTGACGAATCAACCCGAGACTTTCAGGGTAGGAGCGGAGCGGAGCGCCCCAACAAGTTGGAAACTTTCGCGAAGATTCGTCAACCGGCGCCAACGTTATTTCAAATAGAATGTCGCGGATTTCCTATGGATAATAGGTCCTGACTATAACTATCTACTGGCGACCGCCAGTAGATAATATATATATATATATATATATATATATATATATATATATATATTACTTCGCATTTCAGACAGAGGGGGTCGAGTTTCCTTAAAATACAAAATGGGGGAAGGTAGAGAGATTTGTTTCTTAACTTGGAATGTAAATGGCCTTAGATCTAGAGGGATGCAGAGATTGATATTTCAGTATCTTTAAGAGAGTGGGGCCCATGTAATGATTTTGCAGAACACTCATCTCACAGCAATAGAGAGTAGAGCAATCTTCTCAAAATGCAGGTGGATCGAGAGCTTCACAGTCACTGATCAGGCAGAGCTTTGCAAAGGAGTAGCTATCCTTCTGAAGAAAGGAGTGGGGATGGAGAGGTCATCTAAAATGGATGGTACAGGTAGATGGGTCTTGGCAGGTGTGAGATGCTCCACCTACGGCCCGAATGCTGATGACCCCTCCCATCTCTCCACTTTGGAGTGGAACTTGATGCAGTCTATCACCTGTTGTCGGGGGTGGGGGGGATTTTAACATTCTTCTCGATCTTATAGATCCACTAGGAGGGATTGTAACTCTACATCTAAAACCAGGCAGGAGTTGGGGAGTATGCTCCAAGACATGGGATTGGCGGATCTGTGGTACCATCAAATGGGCCAAAGGGATACACATTTCATAGTAAGAAATACAGCCATTCTTCTAGGCATGACTATTTCTTTGTTCACAAAACACAATATTAGATAGGGTCATAGGAATTAACCACTTGCCAGGACATATTTCGGACCATTCAGCAGTCATCATGGTATGGAAGTCTGGGAGCATTTGAGCCGGGCCAAGAATTGGAAGGCTGTTGGGCCCGATGTTATTCCCTCGGAGTTCTATAAAATGCTAAAAAAAAAAGTGGTAGTACCATTTTGGGCGAAATTGTTTAATTCAATCTATCTTGAGAATGCCCAGATCCCGCAGTCATTTTTGGAAGCCACGATAGTGCTGATTTGGAAACCTGCTGAAGATCCTAAGAGGGCAGATTCATATCAGCCAATTTCACTCTTAAATGCTGACTATACGATTTTCGCCAGCATTTTAGCAGGAAGGCTTGCTAAGTTGGCTCCCCAGGTAATTCACCCTGATCAGAAAAGATTGTTCCTAAGCGCCAGATACATGATCTCACCCATCAATTAATTGGATGCATCAATTTGGCTATAACCCATAAGATCCCATTGACTGTTGACACAATAGACGCTGCCAAGGCATTCTACAGGGTCTGTTGGGCGTATTTGTGGGAGGTCTTGGCAGTTATAGGGTTTACCCCATGTTTCATCCTGACCCTTCAGAAAATGTATGCAAATTCATCTGCTCGTATCTAGTTCAATGGAGTTTTGAGATCACTCGGGGTACGAGCAGGGCTGCCCGCTTTCTCCTCTCTTGTTTGGGATTTATATCAAACCATTTGCTCAGCTACTTAGAGGAGACTCCCGGGTGGTTCCTTTCACTTCACAACAATTCAGGAACAAGATAGCGCTATATGCAGATGACCTTATTATATATACACATCAGATCCCTTTCAAACTATTCCTAGCGTGGAAAAACTAGCAGAAGAGATTGGGGCACTATCAGGTTACTCTGTGAATACATCCAAGTCGGAGATAATGTGTTGGAATATCACTAACTGGGATCAGGTGGTGGCCGAGTAAGTATCTGTGCATCTTAAGAGTACATGCATTGGAGATGGTTCCAGTGCATAATTTAAGGCAGGTGGCAAAGGAGATCGATTTGATCCTCATTAGGTGGAGAAACCTGCCACTGTCCATCTATGGTCGGGTGAATTTTACTAAAATGTTAATTTTACCTACGCTAATCTACCTTTTTAATTCTATTCCTCTTACGTTTCCGAAAAAGGAGCTGTGAAAGTTAGAGGAAAATTACTAGTTTAATCTGGGCTTCTAGGGGAGCCAGGCTTTCTTGGAAAAGATTGAGGAGGAAGAAGGCTGATGAAAGGGGGACTGGCACTATCGGATTTAGATCTTTACTGTACGACTTGCCAATTTAAGAACTGTAGGACGTTGCTTGGGACATCGGATAGCTCAACCCGGGGCCGGATTTTATCAGAAATTGTGACTGGACTGGGAACCCTCGGCTTTCTTTACAAATTTGGGGCTCCTAATTTTTTCAAAAAGGTCCTCCTGAAGGTGTTAAAGGGTGTGCACTCAGTCTTAGGTACAGGATCAAGAAGACTTTGCTTATCCGGTATTACTCTGATTTCTCTCCGGTGTGGGATTCTTCCAGTACTCCAGAGTTCTGGAGGATGGGTTGAGTCACCCTCTGGGGGAGGCTGGGATCGCACGTTAGGGGTATCTCTGTACAGTGCAAGGGCTCTTACCTTGGGAGGCACTTAAGGCAAAGACTGGGGGTTCCATCTCTAGATACAAATATGTACAGCTTTTATACTGATACAGGAGTGCTAAATAGGAGGTTGGTGGTGCTTGGAAGGTTGAAACACTTTTGTAAGATATGCAGCCCATAGGTAAGGAGGTCTCCTTATGGTATTGGCAGCTTTTGGAGGTGGAGGAGGAAAGCCTGGGGATATCCTATGGGGTTTGGAAGAGAATTACCCCAGATTCTGTGCTTCCACAGGTATGGCAACGATCTTTAAAACTCCAGTATTCTACAGTCAAGCCGTCAATTTAAAAAAGAATCACTTCCTCACTATTAATAGACTATACTGGACACCTCAGAAGATAGCAAGATTTGTGCGAGCTCCGACAGCAGGATGTAAAAGATGTGGTCTCTCTGAAGCAAATGATAAGCATATGTCGCTACCTGCCCAGCGATCCGCGGGTTCTGGAATAATGTGAGCAATATTATAGTCGATATCTTTGGTCTCAGAATTGTGTTAAGTCCTGTATTGGAGCTGATGGGAACTGATATGGAGTCGCACAGTCTGTTGGGTAGGACGCAGAGGTCTCTACTTTTTAGGTCAAGCCTAGCGGCAACGCGCATGTGCTGCTCGCTCTGCGAGGCATGCTGTAGTAGAGTATGCTGTGGAAGCTTCATCCACTCTCCGCCCATATTTGTCATTGGCTTTGTGTTATTGTTCTTCTTACATGCTGGCTTCTGATTGGTAATTAGGCTTTTTAGTCCCTCCTTGGTACCGCCTTGTCTCCATTTGTTACCGCCCATAAGGCCTGGACCTTTTACTGGTCAAGCTACACGGTCTGCTTTATCATGGCTAAGAGCACTATTTTTTTATTTATTTATTTTTATTTGCAGTGCGGTCCGCTTTCACTTTAGCAGCCGCGCTTCTTTATTTA
This sequence comes from Calotriton arnoldi, assembly GCA_963921515.1. NCBI lineage: Eukaryota > Metazoa > Chordata > Amphibia > Caudata > Salamandridae > Calotriton > Calotriton arnoldi. The sequence goes on along the minus strand of CAWUFW010003287.1, from coordinate 769,153 downwards.
ATTAATTTGCAGCGCAGTCAGCTCACTTTAGCAGCCGCGCTTGGTTATTTAATTAATTTGCGGTTATCTTCTGCCTGAGGGGCACAGGTGGGCTAGAGCCAGGCACGTCACGCGAGGCTTGGTTCTGTTGTGGTGAAAGGCAGGCACTTTTACCTAAACAAGCATTTGCAATGTAATAGGTCTCGCATTTACGCGCGTTTGAGCTATTGACATTGCAAATGGCAAGGCCTTTTATTTAGGTTTTCATTTTTAAAACATAAATAAAAGGCATTGTCATTTACAATGCCAATAGCTTAAACTCGCGTAAATGCGAGACCTATTGCATTGCAAATGCTTGTTTACTTTGTGCTCCTAGCGAGAAGGGAGATCTGTAAATGCTGGTCAGACTCTGCAGCCCCCCATCTGGAGGAAGATTGGCTTAGAGCCTTGCACTGGACTTGTAGGATGGACTTGGGCTGTATCTCAGGTAGAGCAGATAATATCTGGACTGATTTTTGAGATGGAGTGATGCTTCAGATTCGGAGAAGTGAGCAGTTCTATGATTACACCAAAGCACCAATATAATACGTGTATTAAAGCTCTGGGTGGTGTGGCTGGGCCACAGCTCGTGCATCAGGTGTGAGGGCGGTTCCATGTTTTTCACCTGGGATTGAAGTAGCATTAGGTGATATGAGGACTAAAAAAAAAAAAAAAATTATAAAAAAAAAAGATTAAAAGACAGATAGATAAATAGATAGCTAGATGAAAGACAGATACAAGATAGATAGAAAACGATAGCTAGATAGATAGCTAGATAAAAGATATATAGATGGATAAAAGATAACTTGATAGATAAAGCCAGATAGATGCTACATGAAAGATAGATAGATAAGAGATAAAAATATATAAAAGATAGATAGCTTGATAATTGATACATAAAAGACAGATAGACCGATACATAAAAGACAGATAAAAGTGAGTTAGATTGTTTTTTTTATGCAGCGCTATAAGTGTATTAAGCTGTGATTGTCTAATTCAATGGAAAATATGCTTCCACAACTCCTCCCTCCAAAATAAAGGTTGAGTACATATATCTAGCTAGCATTAACGGACATAAAACCGATGTTTGCATCAACAGGGCTCTTGTATACTTGAATTTCTGACAATGCGCTTTTTTTTAATATACGGAATGAATACAACATAATCAACCAAGAGGCCCCCCATCAACACATACAGGTATTGTAGAGGAATCGAGAAGTACACAGATAAAACGTGATCCTGGGGGGTTTCTTTGTCAAGAACCGTCCTTCCCTAGATGTTGCAGCTGCGCTTTCAAAGCGCACGCCCACGGGTGCAATGGATCAGTTTAGGCTAAGGCAGAAACTGAGAGGGAGTGCTATCAGTGTTTAGAAATATTTATTTCAGTGTTGTCCATGGGTTTTTATGGAAAACAATGCTATCGCTTGGTCCTGTATGTTTTTCCATTTTCGAATATCAAAGGGAAATGACCAGAGCTTGAAATTTTGTTGATCGATAAATACAAATCAAATCGAAAATGCTCAAAAACAATGACATGTGAGATAGAAGTTGCCTGTGCAGAATGGATTCAAACTAATTTGATACTCCTGTGTGTATGGCTTTTTTTTGGGGGGGGGGCAAGCCTATGGGCGGGCTGAAGCGGCCCCCCTCCTGGAGCCTTAAATGGCCCTGGGGACCACCACCCCCCAGGGCCGGCTCCAGCAATGTCCCAGAGTGCCCACCCCCGGGACATTGCAGTGTGCTCCGCTTTGAACAAGCAAGAGTATTTTGCTCTTGCTTGTTCAAAGCGGAGCACTTTTTACCCCCAGGGAGCTGCAATGCCAGCAGCTCCCCGAATGTAAAAAGCTGTGCCGGCTCACACAGGAGGTGGGAGCCGGATGGCACTGCGGGGGCTTCAGGCACCCCGCGGTCCCCAACGAGATGGGCATGCCCCTGGAGATGGGATCCCCAGTGTCAAAAATGGCTTGGGAGGGGGGCTGCTCTGCACCCCGCCATTGGAAAAAAAAAAAAAGAAAAGAAATGGCCAGGCCCCGGGGAATTGCGTCCCCGGGGGCGAAATCGGCCTGGGAAGGGAGGCCAAGCGGCCCGCCCCTCCCCTTTTTATTTAAAAATAAATCAAGGCTATACCCTGGGGGATGGGGTCCAAGGGCTGAAAATGGCCCCGCCCCCTTTCTCCACTACTTTGCCAACGCACGTCCTGGAGCGCTCTTGGTTTGGGGATGAAGTCCCCTTCGCTGCTGAGGGTCCTTAGGGGCCAACTAGCCCACCTGTCACCTCCAGTAAGCCCAACACAGTGGGATTACTGAGAGGTGGTCGCAGGCCACGCCCCTTTCTCCACCACTCTGCTAATGCGCTTCTCAGCGCACTGCTGGTGGGGGGGATGAGGTCCTCTTGCCTCCTGAGGGCCTCAGGACTAAAGTTGACTCCATCCCCCAAGCAGCAAGCAGTGCTTCAGGAGGCGCGTTTGCAGAGTGGTGGAGAAAGTGGGCTTGGCCTCTGACCACTTCTCAGCAATCCAGCTGGGTGGGACTTACTGGAAGTAACAGGGGAGCAAGTTGGCCCCCAAGGATCCTCAAGAGCCAAGCGGACTTCATCCCCCAAATAGTAGTGCACAAGGAGGTGCGTTTGCAGAGTGGAGGCGAAAGAGGGCGTGCCCACTGAAAACCTCTCAGCAAACCTACTGTGTGGGACTTGCTGGAGGTAACAGGAGGGGTCGTTGGCCCCCAAGGACCCTCAAGAGCCAAGGGGACTTCATCCCCCTACTAGTAGTGCGTCAAGAGGCGCGTTTGCAGAGTGGTGGTGAAAGGGGGCGTGGCCTCTGACAACTTCTCTGCAATCCTGCTGTATGGGACTTACTAGAGGTAATAGGAGGGGTAGTTATCCCCAAAGGACGTCCTTGGGGGCCAACTACCCCTCCTGTTACCGCCAGTAAGTCCCACACAGCAGGATTGCAGAGAAGTTGACAGAGGCCACGCCCCCTTTCTCCACCACTCTGCAAACGTGCCTCCCGGCACACTACTAGTTGGGGATAAAGTCCCCTTGGCTCCAGAGGGACCTTGGGGGCCAAGAAGCCCTCCTGGTACCTCCTGTAAGTCCTACACAGCTGAAATCCTGAGAGTAGGTCAGAGGTCCAGCACCCTTTCTCCACCACTCTGCAAACGTGACTGCCAGTTAAAAAACCTTAGAAATTCACTAAAAAAAACAAAAGGTTACAGGGACGTTAAAGTTAGTAATTAGCATTTAATTTCTAGTTAAAAAACCTTAGAAATTCACACACAAAAAACAAAGGTTACAGGGACGTTATAGTTAGTAATTAGATTTAAAAAGCCTTAGAAATTCACCCAAAAAACTAAAAAAGTCACAGAGACGTTATAGTTAGTAATTAGCATTTAAAAAAAAAACCAAAGGTTACAGGGACGTTATTGTTAGGGTCAGATTTTACTCATACAAAACCAGAGAAATTGAGCAGTTATACTTACCTGAGTTAACTATAACTCGCGCCCCCGCAATGCACTACTTATGACCTCTCATATTACATCACTCATGACATGGTCAGTGACATCACTGATGACATCTCAAATGACATCACTGAGGACATCAGTGATGACATCATCCACAGCATCTCTGACGAACCCACTCACACCCCTATAGAATCTTTTATACACCCACTGTCACTCCCACACAACCATTCACAAACCCATACCAGTACTTACACACCCATTCACGGATTCATAGATCTACACACACATCCACTCGCTCACCCATACAGCCACCCATACAGCCACTCATACACCCACTCACTCACTAATACAGCCATTAACATATCCACTCATACACCCATACAAATACTCACACACTGAGTGAGTCACCCACAGAACTACTCACACACCTAGACACTCACTCATTCAATCACACAGCCACTTATTCACCCGAGCAGTTACACACACTCCCACTTACTTACTCATACAAATAACACATAGTCACTCACCTATACAGTCACTGACAGAAGCATGCACTCATCCATATAGCCGCTCTCACATTCACTCTCACACACATACAGTCACTTATATACCCACTCACTCACCTAAACTGCCTTTCACATACCCAGTTACTCACCCATACTGACAAGCACTCAATGACCAACACAGCCATACAGACACTCACTCACCCATACAGCTTCTCACACACGCACTCCTACCTCATACAGTCACTGACTCTCCCACTGACTCATCCATACAGGCAGTCACACATCTCCTCACCCACACACACAGACACCCAACCATAGAGATAGTCAGACAACCAATCAATCACCCATATAGCCATTCACATACCCACCAACACACTCATACACCCACTTGGACATCAAATGACAGACAGATACACACATTCCCACAACCAGTCACTCACCCATACATTCACTGAGACACCTAATCACTCACATATAGTCAGTCACACACCCACTCAGTCATCCATACAGTCACTCATACACCCACTGATTCACCAATACACCGAGGTATACATATTTAACACTCAAACATTTTTTTAAACGCTCACAGTCACTGGATGATGTCATCAGTGATGTCACTGACCATGTCCTGAGTGATGTAATATGTGAGGTCATAAGCAGTGCATAGGGGGTGCGCGAGTTATAGTTAACTCAGGTAACTATAATGGCTGAATTTCACTGGTTTTGTGTAATAGCTGACCCTAACATAACGTCCCTGTAACCTTTGTTTTTTGTGAAGTTCTAAGTTTAAAAAAAAAAATTCTATTTGCTAACCATAACGTCAGAGAATATATATATTTAGTTTATATCATTTATAGTATGTTATACCACAGACACAGTTGGGTTCCTGGGTGCCCCTTAAAAATGCATGCTGGAAAGGAAGCTGGTTGCAGTTTGACCTCTATGAGAAATGTTGGGTAAGGTGTCGGAGGTTGAAAAAGGTGGAATAGGCAAGGCTTGGCGTGTTTCTTCTTTATCAAAAGGAGAGACCACAATTGATGTGAATCAGTGGACTCCACCAAGGAACATATTATACAAAGTGGACCAAGAAGCAGCAGAAGTCCTACATGGATGGTTAAACCACCAAGTGAATATTAAATTGAGTCAACCTAGAGGAAACCGCACTGAAACCCACTGGCACATTGTTATGCCATCAATGAGTGCTATTTGGAGTCCTCTCAGTGTTAAGAACAAAACACAATCATGAACATTCTGCGCCATCTTGTCTGATGAAAGTTCCTACGTGCACATAAACTACAGTCATTCTGATTTACCACAGCCATTTTGTACTCTGTTGGTCACCTTCATTTCACCCTGTCCTCTAGCAGCCTTCTGACTCTCTGACCAAACCTGATATGTGTGCTGGGGGCTATAAACTATTTCCACGACAAACATCAACATCACCTGCTGCCTCAAACTCGTCTTTCCTCTCATCCCTGCACAAACGGGTTACAAATACCAAACAGACTCTTGCAAACATGGTTTATTGCACTACACACAGCAAGACTGGTTTTTTGCCAACAATGGGATCCGTTCTTATCACCAGAACGGACTCTTAGATCTGGCCGGTCTCACTCGTTTTTAGACCCTGAAGCAAGGTCCAGCTGCAATTAAATTGTCTGTTTTTGACCTGGGTGGGAGGAGAGTTAATGTTGGGCTTGTGTAACCATGTTGATAAAACAATGTCAGGCTTGTGTGACAACCTGCCCGGGGCGGAGACTCCAAGCTTGTAACCATGATAAAAGAAACAAATACATTGTGTAAAACTGTATAAAAGGAAGAGTCAGAAGCATTGCCAGTAGAACACCTCCCTGAAGACATCCTGGTGTCAGCAGTTGACGTGGTCTCCTCTAAGAGTAATAAACCTTTTTCTTGCCTTCCAGCTTCCAGCGCCTGCCTCGTTATTTTAGATAGTGAATCCAAAGTGGATTAAAGGTGACTTTGCGCCGGGCAGCATTGGGGATCCCAGGAGACTCGCTGCTTTTCACAAATTGGCGACCCAACGTGGGGCCCATCAGAGACACGTGGGTCCAGTAGAGAGGTCCTAACGACGGAGTGAACGACTAAATGATTGGAGTGCACCTGCCTGAAAGAGACCCTCGTCTGGCTGCCAATTGACTGAACTTCACTGGTTCCGAACGGACCTCTCTCGAGTGACTGCGGTCCTGACTGGGGCCTTACAGGAACGCCGCATTGATTGTTGGAGTAAGAGGACAACCAGGCGCTGGAAGGGGAATACGAAGAACTGTCCATACGGTCCGGGTAAGGTCGTGAGAAAACATGACTTAAATTGATTGATTGATAGAAATACTAGTTTTCCTTTTTGAGTTATTTGAGACATTCCCTGCTTGCAAACAACGTAGAATAGGAATATTCTCTCTTTGCAGACAGCGAAGGACAGGTAGTGCAGACTTTTGTCTAACATTAATTGAGATATTCATTTTGACCGCTAAATACGTCATGCCTGTTTTCTCTAGATTGTTTGATTGTTTTGGACCGGACCGTTTGTTAGAGGTCAGTCATCCGGCACCGCCGGAAGGCACCCCTAACAAGGACATATACGTAAAATATGGATTAGCCACCGTAGCTTATAGCAAACTATGGCATAAGTACACTAGGAAGGACCGGGTAAATCAGTGGCCACTGACGGGATCTTTCGATCCCGCTAAAATAGAAACGTTAGAATTAGCTCTCCACAAAAGAAAGCTAGACCAGCCATGTTTGATAGTTTTGGTTTATGGCGAAAAGAAGCAGCTCAACGAAAGAAAAGAGACGAAGCTAGACAAGATAAAGAAACGCGAAAATCAGCTTACCAAGCCTGTAAAAAGTTAGAAGAAGAACTAAAAGAAAAGGAAATCGATAAAAAGGAACAGGAATCAAAAATATCAGGTCAATGCCCTGTTAGAACGCCCTTAACTCTTTACCCCGAGTTACCAGCAAAACAGGGGGTAGATGATGATTTATTGTTAGGTCCCCCAATGATATACATGCCACCCCCTTATGCCCCTACTCATCCCGTAGTACAACGCCAGGACCCCCAAAGTATAGCTGGAGATGGCACGATCGCCTCAGTCTCCACCACCTCTGCTCCCACCGAGCCACCCACACCAAATGCCTCATCAAAGGAGGCAGTAGTAGAGGTAGGAACCAAGGAAATAGGAGCGCCCAGGGTCCCGCGATTAAGTAAAAATGAGCGAGCAGGCATTGATAAAATAGTTAAAACCCTCATAGATAGGAAAGAAACAGAAGAACACGTAACAGACATATGCGACTCCTATGTTGAAAACCGCAAACGATACTTTATTGTACGTCTCTGTTACCACACCCTTACTGCATATGAAGAGAAGTACCAAAACGTAGGGCCCGAGCGATTAGTGGCTCTCTACAGGAAGGTAGACAACGGAGATGAAGGCGACAACGATGTTGCAGAACTATTTTCATCCACACTAGAAGTATTGCGTCACCTCATAGAACAAGGACAGATAGATAGGGACAGGACAACTAAGGTAGCAGGACCCCAGTGGAAAAAACAGATAGCATGATGCCAATAAAAGAAGCTGCCCCTTACTGGGTACCTCCTAGAGGACAAGGGACTAATGACGATATAAACCATCAAGACGCTAGAGGAAGGGTGGTCTACAATTGGGTGTATCAGCCATGGGACCGACAGGACATCCTGACCTTCCGTAAATCTTTGCCGGATTTACGAAAGAACCCCACCGCCTTTTACGCCGAGCTAGGTACCGCTCTGGGATCAACAATAATGACACTTGCCGACATAGACTTGTTCTTCGGGTTATGTTTGCCAGCAGATGTGTGGAAACAGGTTAAGAAAGTAAATCATACCGAACTGTTTGGTCATACCTGGGAACAACTCGACACACTAGATAAACAGCGGAACCCTGGTCAAAAACCAGTTAAAGCAATATTAGACCTCCCTGACAAAATAGTGCAGAAAGTGAAAACGCTGATCCCAGAGAAAAAGATAGACTGGTCCATAGTAACCGTAGTAACCGCATGCCGCCAGAAACCACAAGAGGACGTCTCAGAGTACTTCTCCAGATTTGAAACTGTGTTCTCTGATTACAGTGGACAAGACATGTCCACCGCACCGGACACCACTTATTTGTGCAGAACTACGTCAAATGATTACTGCCAGATGTATCCCAGAAACTACAAGCCAGCGAAAGTAGTTGGGCAGCATCTAAACCGACGGCCATTCTTCAAATGGCCCAGTATTACGAGCATCAGAGAAACGAAAATGACAGGGCTACAGAAAGGAAAAAGAAGGACTTGAAGGAAAGGGTAATGATAGCACAACTCCAGGGGGCGAATACAGGAGGGGAGCAATATAGGGGAGGAAACCAGCAGAATACCCCTAGAGTACAGCCACCTAGGAACAATCCATCTACATCATATGTAGGACGCCAAGACCTAGGACAGGATCAATGTGCATTTTGCAAAAAATATGGACACTGGAAATCCCAATGCCCGGCTTTGTTAGGAGCTGCTAGGGGCAGAGGGGCGAGGGAAATAGCAAGTGGACAGAGAGGAAGAGGACGTGGGAGAGGGTACGCGAGTGAAGCAAGCGAGGAAAGGCCAGGAAGAGTGAACGCATTTGACCATCCCAGACAGAATCAGTACCAACAGACAGATTATGACAATACGTACGACTTTGCATAGGACAGCCAGGGGCAAGGGAGGGATCCAGTCGAGCTCTGCGTTGATCAGCAAGGCCCTTATGTTACCTCTGAGGTCCTGGGCACAAGGTCGCCATTTTTGGTAGACACAGGAGCAACACGTAGTGCACTATCCAAACGACTGATTCCAAGGGCACCCTTGTCAGGCTCACATGTGACCTCAATAGGATTTGACGGTACGCCCTCCACCAACCCTTTGTCCCGACCCATCCCTTTTAATCTTGACAGCAATGGCGTCGAAACGACATTCTTCCTCTCATCTAACACCCCAGACGCCATTATGGGCCTCGACCTTTTGAAACACTTCCATGCGACTATCAGATGCTCACCAGACGGAGTGCGTGTCATCCTGTATGACAACCCCCAACGCCATAGAGAGAACCCTTTTCAGCACATGTTTTCCATCTCTGAGACTGACACATCCCTACTGGACACTTTGCCATCACACTTATGGGCTAGGGCTGATTCAGACGTAGGACGAATGATGATTGACCCAGTACACGTAACAATACGACAGGACGCAACCCTACCGAAGGTACCGCAGTACAAAATATCGCCAGAGGGTGAGAAAGCACTAACAGAGATCATACACTCTTTGGTAGAGGCAGGGGTGGTAGAGGAAGTAGTGAGCAACATTTGTAACAGTCCCATACTACCGATTGTAAAGAGACAGGGAGAGGGAGATGGGAGATGGGAAAGCCTACCGCTTCATCATTGACCTGCGGGAGGTAAACAAAATCGTAGTACCACAATACCCAGTAGTTTCCGACATCACGACAATTTTGACTTTAATCCCCTCCACTGCCACCACCTTCACTGTGATCGACCTCAAGAACGCCTTCTTTTCCATACCTATACACGAGGACAGCCGCTATCTTTTTGGATTTACCCTAAATTCCCAATCGTATAGATTTTGTAGAGCACCTCAGGGGGTACACTGAGAGCCCAAGTATCTATAGCCAGGCGCTTAAAAGACAGTTGGACGCCATACAATTGCCAGATGGAGTGGCACTAATACAATATGTAGACGACATCCTTCTAGCAGCAGACACCATACCAATAGCCGTCACAGCCACCATCAAACTACTCCATTTCCTTGCTGAGAATGGTCACAAGGTCTCCCGAAAGAAACTGCAGTTCTGTAAATCACAAGTGACCTATTTGGGTCACCTTTTATCAAAAGAAGGGAGAAAACTCACGCCTGACAGGATCCAGACAATTCTAGACACCCCTGTCCCCAAAAATCACAAGCAAGTCCGCTCTTTGATAGGCCTCACCTCGTTTTGCAGACAGTGGTTACCGAACTTTAGCCTCATTGTCAAACCCCTTCTCTCCCTCCTAGCTAAGGACATCCCCTCACCTCTCCCCTGGACCCCCGAATGCCAGACAGCCTTTAAAGAACTACGCAATACCCTTTGCTCAGCACCAGTCCTAGGAACCCCAGATTACTCCAAACCATTCTTCCTCTACACACACGAAAGGGAGGGATGTGCATTGTCTGTCCTAACACAATCAATTGGTCACAAACAACGCCCTTGTGCATATTTTTCTGCCACCCTCGATCCAGTAGCCAGAGCACTGCCAGCGTGCCTGCGCGCTGTGGCAGCTGCAGCGGTATCCAATACGCCAGAGCGAAGGAATAGTGCTCTCCAATCCAGTCACTGTTTTAGTACCCCATGCAGTCGACACACTACTGAACCAGACCAAAACCCAACACTTGACTAGCGCCCGACTGACAGGATATGAGTTGACCCTGCTAGCACCGCACATTACCCTAAGCGATGCACCACCCTCAATCCAGCCACACTGTTACCCCTACCCGAGAACGATTCTAACGTGGCTCCACTACACGACTGTGTGACACTAACCGATGAACAAACAAAAAGTAGAGTAGACCTCAGAGACACCGCCTTTCTAGAGCCAGATGGAGAACTATGGGTGGATGGTTCGGTGCATCAAACTCCCCGACGGCACCACCTCAGCTGCATACGCTGTCACCACAGCCCGAACCATTCTAGAAACAGCCCGTATTGCCCAACGTTCCGCCCAGGCAGCAGAACTCATTGCCCTCACACGAGCATGTATTTTAGCAGCTGGCACGACAGTTAACATATACACCGACAGCCAATACGCCTTCGGGGTGGTTCACCATTTCGGGATTCTATGGAAAGAAAGAGGGTTCCTGACTTCACATGGTACACCCATCCTGCATGGAGATTTAGTCTCCGCCTTGACGGAAGCAGTCCTCCTCCCCAAAAGCTAGCAGTGATAAAATGCCAAGCACATAGGAAAGTGACAGATCTCATTGAACAGGGAAATGCGCTAGCAGACGTTACTGCCCGAGCCACAGCAGAAGACAGAACCATGACACGAATGTATGTGACCAGGTCACAAGCTGAACAATGGACTGATGCTAGGACCACTGTAAGGGACATACAGACTCCAGGCACACAAGACGAATTGACCGAGTGGGAAAAGGTGGGACTAAAAGACGAGGAAAATTGCTGGAGAACTAAAGACGGAAATAAATGGCTGTTACCCAATGCCTACCTCATCCCCATATTGACCATGGCACATTTACCAGCACACATAGGCTCCACCCCCATGATTGAACTAATCACAAGAGTATGGCATAATGTCAAGATAACAGAATCTGCAAAGCGCCTAGTACAACAATGTATAGTATGCCTACAACACAACCCAGGGAAAGGGACAGTAGTACCACGGGGAGGGTTTGGAGTCCCTGATCACCCCTTTGAAGTCCTTCAAATGGATTACATCCAACTAGAGAGATGCCATGGTCTAAAATATGTCCTGGTGGTTGTGTGCGCTTTTAGCAAATGGGTGGAGGCATATCCCACCCGCGACAATACTGCCATAGCCACTGCAAAAGTATTGTTGAAAGAATTCTTCCCCGGTACGGCCTTTGCAGAATTTTATGGAGCGACAACGGCCCACACTTCGTAGCCAAGTGATACAGAACATACTGAAAGGGTTGGGAGTAAAACAAAAATTCCATGCCGTCTTCCACCCCCAATCAGCGGGCCTGGTAGAGAGACACAATGCAACATTGAAACTAAAGCTAGCCAAAATAGTTGCCACAACCGGGTTGAAATGGCCCGACGCCCTTCCATTGGCATTGCTATCAATGCGCTCCACCCCGACCAAACACAGACTGACCCCGTATGAAGTGGTCTTCGGCAGGCCTATGAACATTTGGGCGGCACCAAGACCCACCTCCATTAACGATGTCCCAAACATATTAATGTCAGACTATCTGCATAAATTGACAAACGAGCTAACAATTATCCACCAACAGGTGCAGCAAGCCTTGCCTGACATATCCAGGGGCCCAGGACATGTGATAAAGCCTGGGGACTTCATCCTAGTTCGCAACTTCCAAAGAACGAAGAATCTGGAGCCCAGGTGGACGGGCCCCTGGCAAGTCTTGATCACCACTCGAACTGCCCTCCGAGTGGAAGGAAAAAAAATTTGGCTGCACGCCCACCACTGCAAGAAAGTCCCTCCAACGCTGGCAACCTGTGAAGAGGTGGAGGTGCAAGAGGAAGTACTCGCAAAGACCGACCAGCTCTGAGTTGCTACCCACAAGAAGACACCCTCCAACTGTCTGAATTTCCCGACCCCACGGTGCCATCCAAGGAAGGGTACAACCTAAGATCGACGAACAGGGGGGAGCTCCAACAACCAGGCCACTAACTGAGTCAAAGTCTCAGATCGGTAGCACAGCCAAACGACGCTACCAGGAAAAACACCAGACAAAAGTCTGTGGTCCTAACAGTTGGTGAGCTCCTCGAAGATGATGGAAGAAACGGAACACCTGCAAAGCCACCGCAAAGACACCAAGACTTTTGAACTGCACAGTACAAAGACAATTGCACTTGTAGCTGCATTTCTCACCTGCCTCCTGCTAATGGTCACACTCTGGATCATTGAAGAGAATGCACCTGCATACAGAACATTGTCACCAACCATGCAACCAATCACAAAGAAAGAACACTACCTGGTATCACTACCGCCACATCTCCGAGAACGACGCAAAGAATTCTGGAATAATTCTTTCGTACAGATGCTGCACCAGCACAATCTTGCCACCAATGCCACTAACTGTTGGGTCTGTGGGCTGCTACCACATGCCACTGAACATTCCATCCCTTTCATCCCTTCACCCTTTTCTGTTCATGGATCTTGCCTTGCCTGGATGATGCTCCTACAAGAAAGTTACAAAGACAATGCCACTTCCGATGGGACAATCGCTCAGTTCTACAACGAGTTCTGGCTAAACCAAACAGGAAGAACAGCAGCTCCCTTTTGCCCTCACACCTCCAATACGACATTCCCAATGAATGTCCCCTCCAAAGAACGAGTGGAAATACAAGTGTTCAATAATCCTGTCAGAGCCACATTTTCCTACCTGAAGAAAAGAACTGCTGCAACACTGACTGTGGCCCTATCTGTGGTGAAACGTCTCTGGCCTTGTATGCATTGAAGGCCGTGGGACTAAGAATGTGGGTCACAGCACTTGTAACATTGTAAGGACTTTGAACACTGCCAATCCTCCAGCATTTGTTGCATCACCCAATATGTACTTTGTCTGTGGAACCAAAGCCTACACCTGGCTCCCAAGAAACTGGGGGGCACGTGCTACATCGCCTTTGTTTTGCCACCGACCTACACAGCCCCTGCAGAGCATCATCGAGAAAAGCGTTCTAAAGACACTGATCAAGCAGACTCTGCCGCATCACAGTTCGTTGACGCAGCAAAAGGGCTCGTCCCGCTATGGGGTCCGATGGCAAACAGCCGAGCCATCAGACATCTGTCTCAAGCGGTAGAAACCGCCCTGAACGTCACAGCTGGCATCCTCACCAACAACACTGCCGAGCTTCAAGCGGTCCGTCTGGTGGCCCTACAAAACCGCATGGTCCTGGACGTGGTACTAACGGTTCGGTGGAGGAGCATGTCGCATCATTGGTGCCAGTTGCTGCATATACATCCCTGATAATTCACCCTCTGTCTATGAAGCAATCGAACATCTCCACAGACTGTCTTCAGAAATTCATCAAGGATCAGAGACTTGGACAATTGGAAGTTGGCTTTGGGGCATCTTAAAGGACTGGGGTTGGAAAATATCAATGTTTCTCTTGGTCCCAGTATTGGCAATATGTGGTTGCTGTTTGGGTGTACACTGTATACCACCTTTGTGTTCTCTTTGCATAAGTGCCTTGCGCCCTAAGACTATGGACACTCAGTTAACAAAAATGAGAGTAATGTATGAACAAGAAATACAGGACATTATGGAGATCGAAATAGACTGACAAGATGGCTAGTTATGTTCAAAGGGGCGACTGTTAAGAACAAAACACAATCATGAACATTCTGCGCCATCTTGTCTGATGAAAGTTCCTACGTGCACATAAACTACAGTCATTCTGATTTACCACAGCCATTTTGTACTCTGTTGGTCACCTTCATTTCACCCTGTCCTCTAGCAGCCTTCTGACTCTCTGACCAAACCTGATATGTGTGCTGGGGGCTATAAACTATTTCCACGACAAACATCAACATCACCTGCTGCCTCAAACTCGTCTTTCCTCTCATCCCTGCACAAACGGGTTACAAATACCAAACAGACTCTTGCAAACATGGTTTATTGCACTACACACAGCAAGACTGGTTTTTTGCCAACAATGGGACCTGTTCTTATCAACAGAACGGACTCTTAGATCTGGCCGGTCTCACTCGTTTTTAGACCCTGAAGCAAGGTCCAGCTGCAATTAAATTGTCTGTTTTTGACCTGGGTGGGAGGAGAGTTAATGTTGGGCTTGTGTAACCATGTTGATAAAACAATGTCAGGCTTGTGTGACATCCTGCCCGGGGCGGAGACTCCAAGCTTGTAACCATGATAAAAGAAACAAATACATTGTGTAAAACTGTATAAAAGGAAGAGTCAGAAGCATTGCCAGTAGAACACCTCCCTGAAGACATCCTGGTGTCAGCAGTTGACGTGGTCTCCTCTAAGAGTAATAAACCTTTTTCTTGCCTTCCAGCTTCCAGCGCCTGCCTCGTTATTTTAGATAGTGAATCCAAAGTGGATTAAAGGTGACTTTGCGCCGGGCAGCATTGGGGATCCCAGGAGACTCGCTGCTTTTCACATCAGGAGCGACACAAGCCTTAAAAACTTGATGCACTGGTAGCTCACAAAGGAAGTGGTTAATAAAGTCTACGTAGGAGCAAAAAAGCATAATCCCAATGAGATATTGTGCAGGAGTAACAGAAGCCCAGTCTACTTGAGACACTGTTAAGCTACAAAGGGAGCACAATATGGAATCTATGTATTAGTGAACAGGACCCAATTCCTCCTAAATACAGTTAAGCTATCTGGGAGAACTCTATGGATACCACCCAGAAGCTACAGAACTCCCTTCCCTCTTCCCCCTCCCCCAGCCCTGGCAACACAGTCAAGCTGCAGAGGAACACTATAAAAAGCCACATATGAAGCTGGTCTCCTTTTGGACATCCCTACCCCTCTCAGTGATGGGTAGAATAGCCATCTTTAAGATGGTGGTTCTCCCACGACTGTTATACTTCTTCACGAATCTTCCGTTCCTTGTCTCCGCCTCTATTTTCCGGACTTTAGACACCCTTCTATCAGACCTTATATGGGGGAAGGAACGCAGGAGAGTGAGCCTGGCCAAAATGCACCTGAGGCCAGACGAGGGAGGGCTGGGAGTACCGGACTTCCGCGCATACTGCTTAGCTAGCCAATTACAATGGCTATCATATTGGCTTGCAGGCCGAAACCTACATGAAATAGACTACATGTTACAAACCCTGGGACGGGGCACTTTACACACCCTACTGCTACCTGGGACTAAGACCCCCCCTAACATCCCCCCGCTGCTTCGAGTAGCACTTCTATATTGGAAACGGACCTTGCAATACACCAGACGGAACCTTCCATACGCACCCAATACTCCCATACTCGGAATACCCCCTGCAACAGGAATAGTCACCAGACGTAGTATCTCCCACTAGACAAAAGAAGGGGTATCCACAGTGGGAGCGTTGTTCATTGACGGTACGCTAGCGGACCATGAAAACTTCGCTAATAGTCAAGGAGTTCCTTGCTCCCTGTTCATATTACACGCTACCATCACTCGATACATTAAAAAGTACTGGTCCCCAGATGGGAGCGAACCTCCTACACATGAATTAGTATCTGCAGTATATCTAATGGGGGAGGGACGACACCTAATCAGATGGCTATACAGGGGAGTGAGGGCACATGCAGGGACATCCCTCACGGTTCTACGAGAGAAATGGGCCAGAGATATTGGTAGAGACCTAACTGACAAGAAATGGTCTTCTCTCCTGGAGTTCCCCAAAAAAGTGTCTCGCAATGCCAAATTCAAACTTATACAATATATGATCCTACATAGGGCATACCTTACCCCACATCGCCTTAACTGTATATACCCTGAGGCACAAGCCTGTTGCCCTAGATGCCAGATGCGGACTTAAAGCACATGTTGTGGGATTACCCACGATTGGGCAGGTTTTAACATGTGTTTGGACAGGTAGTGAGAGACACTACGGGTACCTCTGGATGGAACACAGTCGAGAGCTGCTTGCTTGGTCTACGCTGCTCCCCGAAAACACAGAAAGTACAACGCTGCTTTGCGGATATTGCCATCCTCATAGCGAAACGCACAATCACAATGAGATGGAAATCAGCCCTCCCGCCTACGCTTGACATAAAGAAATGGTCTGCTGGGGTAGAGCAGAGAGTGCCGCCATCAGGAGAGAGGAACTCCGAGGGATGCGTAAAACACCCATATCCCTGGAATGGGATCAGATGTTAGAATCACTCAAGGCCGTTGACCCCTTTATGCCCCCCGATACACAAGACACATCGCCCCTCCCCCTCTGCCGAACCGTAGTATAGATATCCCACACAAGTTTTTTCTGAGTACTAGTCTACTCATTTTGAAAGTTATTGCTAAAACATTATACTTTCTCCTTAGGTTATTTCTGCGTCTGATAGGTATTACCCTGGGCCAAAGCACATGATCAATAGGTGAGCCAGTCAAGTGGGTGGGGGGTGGGTAGTTATGCAAAGTTAATGTTTTTATTTTTTTACTATTCGAATTGTCTCTTCCTTTGGAAGAGAGTAATTGTAACAGCTAAAGCCAACGGTAGATCTTAAAAAGTGAGTGTACAATAAGAGAAGGTGCGGATGTACCTGTGCTACTTATATGATAAAATATTGCTCAAATGTAAATAACCGCCAACCTCGAAACAATGTTGGAATGTACCATAGGCTGAAGTACTGGATTATTGTAACATGCCATATAAAACCAATAAAATGATGTTTACAGTTTTTTTTTTATTTTTTAAACCACATACGAAGATGAGAGGAGCAACCAAAATACAACCAGCCGCAATATAAACAATGGCAAGTACATTCTGGAGCTGCAGCAGTAAGAAAATGAATTTGCATTACAGATTCAGCTGAGGTACAAAGACTCTGAAGGTAACTAAGGATAGGTGCTAGCAGAACTCCTTGGCATAGTAGGTGGCGTTAAGGAAAAAAGATGGAGGGTCAAGTCAATGATTTTGTGAAAGAATGCTTTCAAAATGACGAAAGAGTGTGACAGCATGGTGCTCATGCGAACGAAGGTTAAAACGCATTAATAAAAATACAGTATATTGCACAAATACACAGCTCGTCATGAGCAATAATCAAAGTTAAGTCAAAAATATCTTTATTCGCCATATTTCTGGAGCATAAAAGATTAAAAAGACAATACAACACATAAATAACAATTCATCTTGATGCAGTTATAAACCTGTGCCAAATACAGAAATATCACAATATTGCACATTTCCTTAAACTTAGTATTTGCCAGATTAAAGTTGCCACCGAACAGCATATCAAAAGCCTGTGTAAAAATAATAAAGCAGGTCTGCATTGGCAACATTTAAAATCTTTAAGAATTGGCAATAAAAACGTTCTTCTGGGCATTTGGTAAAAGGAGCAAAAGAGCATGATATATAAAGTCGACTGGGGAGACCTCCCCTGGCAAGGACAAGGACTCAAATTAGATAAAGTGCAGCATTTAGCAGGGAACCCAACCAACAGAGGTAAACGGTTGAAACAGAACCTAGTAAGGACAAATCACTGCTGTCTGTTTAAGATAAAGCTAAGATACTGTTCAAGGCCTTCATATGTGTGGACCAAATTGTAAGAGCGCACCGTGGATTTTTGATTATCGGATTGAGCTCTAGACAGCACGGCCTTATCATAAAATAGTTGTTTTAACCCCATGGGTGGTAAGGACGGACAGGTTCCGTCCTCAGCCACAGTGCTCGTGTGCTGAGGACGGAACAGTCAGTCTTCTGCACACGACCAGGAAAACTCTCTGCTGTTAACAGCTTGTTTTTCAGCCTAGAGAGCAGGGGAAGAGGTTCCCCACATGCAAAAAAAAAAATTCCTTCAATGTAATGACTATCGGCGTGCATGGCGCACTGACTTCATCACATTGAAAGTTAAAGGGAAATGAGCCAATAGGCTCATTTCACTTTAACTACTTTGGTGCTCGCGGGTCTATCTCAGCCCCACGAGCACCGAAGCACATAGGAGAGGTATTATTGGAATGGGGAGAATCTCCCCTTTTCAATGGTAGCCTTCCCTAGGGGATCCCAGCTTGGGGATCGCCACAGACGGCGATCCCCAAGATGGAATCCACCAATAGACACTAGGGAGGGAGAGCGGCCCCTTGGGCAAGGTCTTTTGCTCCCCCTTAACGTTCTTGGGCAAATTCAGTCTTTCTAACCGCCCCCCCTTATGGGCAGATGGGGCAAGAGTCCCTAATCTAGGCACCAGGGTCTTTTTTTTTTGTAGTTTATGGGTGGGGGCTGGCCAGAATGGGCATGCCAATGCCCCCACCCCAAAAAAATGGGCAGAGTGTTTCTGCCGCCCGGGGGGGACATTTGGGGTCAATAGTCCCTGATCTGCCCTCCCCCCCCCTCCCACGGCAGGCAGAAAGCCCACTAGGCATCAGGGACTATTTCTTTCTTTGTGTAGGGGTGGGGGCTGCCCCAGAATGGGCATGGTAGGAAAAGTCTTTCAGCCCACCCCCGGGGGGAAGAACTGGGCAACAGCCCCCAATCTGCCCCCACCCGGGGGGGGGGGGCAGTAAGCCCACTAGGCACCTGGGATATGTTTATGGGCATGTCAGCGAGCGGCCCCATAGGCAAGGGTCACTCCCCTTTTTTTGGGGCACACATTTTGGCCATTTCTATCAGCAATATTTTAGGCTAATCAGCCGCCAAAGGGGGGGGCTGAAAACCACTAGATACTTGGGAAAGTTTGTTTGTGTGCGAGTGAACTGGAGTTCGGCTGACGGTCCGCGTTTACTGGCATCTGGCTGCCTGTGTGTGTACTGGCATTTTGCTGGAGGTGTTTGTGGGCTTGTGCTTGGCTGGCGGTGTGCGTGGACCGGCGCTTGGCTGGCGGTGTGCGTGGACTGGTACTTGGCTGGCGGTGTGCGTGGACTGGTACTTGGCTGGCGGTGTGCGTGGACTGGTACTTGGCTGGCGGTGTGTGTGGACTGGTACTTGGCTGGCAGTGTGCCTGGATGGGGGCGTGGATGGCGGTGTGCCTGGATGGCGCTTGGCTGGCGGTGTGCGTAGCTGGAATTGGCTGGTGGTGTGTGCGGATGTCGCTTTACAGGCACTGTGCGTAGATGGCGCTTGGCTGGCGGTGTGCTTGGATGGCGCTTGGCTGGCTGTGTGCCTGGATGGCGCTTGACTGGCGGTGTGCCTGGATGGCGCTTGACTGGCGGTGTGCCTGGATGGCGCTTGACTGGCGGTGTGCGTGGACTGGCGATTGGCTGGCGGTGTGCGTGGACTGGCGCTTGGCTGGCGGTGTGCGTGGACTGGCGCTTGGCAGGCAGTGTGACTTGTGTGGATAGCCCAGCATTTCATTATCCATAGTCCCCTGCTAACCTCAAATTTAGCTAAAAACTCATTTTCCTCACATTTCTGTGTGGAAAAGTTGTAGGATCACAGCACTGGCACAAATTTTCTACCACCCAGCGTTCCCCTCGGTCTCCCAATAAAAATGATACCTCACTTGCATGGGTGCAAAGCAGAGTCAGCCTAAAAACGTGTATAACAAAAAACCTACCTTTTTGGAACCGCTTTGGCTCCCCCCTCAATCTCTACACGTTTTGGCCCTTCCCTTTCGCAGGCACTTGGCCCACCCACACAAGTGAGGTATCATTTTTATTGGGAGACCGAGCAGAATGCTGGGTGGTAGGAAATTTGTGCCAGTGCGGTGATCACACAACTTTCCCCCACAGAAATGTGAGGAAAATGTGATTTTGCAGCTACATTTGAGGTTTGCAGGGGATTCTGGGTAAGAAAACGTATGGGGATCCACGCAAGCAAAACCTCCCTGGACTCCACCGGGTGTATAGTTTTCAGCCAATAAATTTTACTTAAGTGTTCATCCCACAAGTGAGCCGGGATAAGAACATCTGCAGAGGGACCTGATGTATCACTAAAATAGAAGGCGTTTATCACCCTTCAAAAAGCAGCACTCTTTTTGTAGACTGGCCTTATGCAAAGCTTTCCAAGCATCCTCCTTTATCTGCTTTTTCTTGACAACCAGAGCAGATTTATAAAGTGCACGTGTTTCCTAAATAAGTCCACGACTCGAGCTCTAACGTTGAGTGCGTTCTGTAGGTCCTTATGAACTTTAGTACAAGTGCTGTCAGACCAGCCACAAGGTTTTCTTTGGGAGGTTTATAAGAACGAGTTTTGGCCTGCCTAATGTTTGCCAAAATATCTATAAAAGCTAGCCTGATTTTGTTGGCCTCTGCTTGCGAATCAAGGCAGATAGCCACCTCTTGATACTTTTGATGCATAATAGATGAATAAGAGGTTAGTGGTAATAACCTTTGGCCATTTAATGGTAAATTTGTTTTTACGGCCCAGTTCTGGTTTAAAGCGGACTTGGGGTCGTATTTTGGTCAAAGCCACTATCCACACCAGAAAAGTTAGGGCCATGTGGTCACTATGACATGTAAAGCTAGTCTCAAAGTCTCTGATAAAAATACTCATAGTTTTGAGACTAAAATGTAATCAATGGTGGAGGTACAGAAATGATTCATAAAGGTGGGAAGAGGATCCAAGGACTTTGACCCCGTTTTATTTGTCATGATGAAGTTATACTTGGCCATGAAGTTATTCAATGTATTCCCATACAAGTTGTGTGTAAAATGTGTCAGATCCTCCCCTTCAGTGCTAAGAAGTGCACAAACTTGCTTGACTGGCCATTTGCAGTGAAGGATGTTAAAATGCCCTATACAAAACAATTGCAAAGGCTTGGAGTGTTCGTAAAAGATCTTTTGGATAGTCATCTAAATCAGCCACCACTTTATTCTTCTCGGAGTCAAAAAAACAGTTATACATGTGAACTAAGAGTGTATCCCACCCTCCCTGCATGGAGAACAAAAGTAAGTGGAAATACAAGGGATTATAGTTAGGGCTCCCGGTTTTATGGTATTTATTTTTTTAACATTTCCATCTGTATTTATCCATATTTATTTTTTAGCCATCTGATCAGTATTTATCCATATTTATTTTGTGTTCCGTGAATAAATGAAGTTGTAAATTGGTATATTTCCACATTTATTTAACTTATAAATTTGCACTCAGACTTTGACGCTGGTCATGTTTTAGCAACTTAAGCACCCAAATGTAACATAACAATACACCCAGAGGTAAATATTAACATTATACAATAAATGGATGTTGACATGTCATTTAAGGAAATCTCACCCTGTTTTTTTTAACTCCCCATGCCATCTATCTGCTAAGCTGTCAGCCTGGAATTGATGAAAGACAGTATGAAAAGTGTCAGTCAAAAGAATCCCAATTTTCTGTATTTTTCCATTTTTAAAAATAAATGCAGACAGGAAACACTTTGTTTTCTGTCGGTATTTATCTATAAAAATCTGTAAAAACTGAAAACTGGGAGCCTTAATTATAGATAAACTAGACCAACTTCCCTGAGAAGGTGTTTACAATATAGGCTACAAGGCCCACCCTTGGCTCTCCCGGATCGAGAAGGCAGAGCTGGTGTACAGTACACGGAGTAACTGTTAATATGACCATCTTGCAGAGCCCAAGTGTCTTGGAAACAAAGTACATGAAATCTAGATATGTATTGCCTCCAAATTAGCCATGGGCATCTTTTTCTTCAGCCCCGCTATATTCCCTGATAGAAAGCCAACTTAATTTAAAGCTCCTATAGTGCAAAGATGCTAAAAGGACTAGTTAGCATAGGTGTTTAAATTAACAGGACAGGATTAATCATGGCTAGGGTGCTGGGCGGAGGATAAGGAGGTAAAACAGAAACTGCAGAATCGGTAGGAGAATTTTCACACATGCTTTTCTTCTCATTTAGAGGGAGTTAGTCATGATCCTTTAGGGCATTCAAACATCCATACAGATTGTCTTTCCTCCAACCATTATCATTTTGTATGCAGGGTCTATTATGGAATGGGTAGGCTGATGGTACTTATAAGAGGCAATCAACGCAGGGGGTCTATAAAAATAACCTAAAGGAACAACAGTCAATCAATCAATCAATGATTTGTGAAACGCGCTACTCACCCGAGTGTCTCAAGGCGCTGGGGGGGTGGGGGGCTTGCAGCTCTGAATCAGCCGAAGAGGAGTAATTGACTCAGTAATAACTACAGAGCAACTGTTTACATTTGCACACCTAGAGTCACTAGGAGGGCCCTGACTGTTATCACCAGGGTTCAAAGTGATGGGGGCTCACTATGGGGGTCGACCAGCGAGGAGACAGATTGGATAGTTGCCTCGATTTTTGCCTCTCTGTTGCAAATCTCCTTGTTAAACGGCCCCATGACTTGGTAAGAATTTTTCCAGAGTCCCAGCACTCCTGTTAGAGATAGTGTAATGCTTCCCTTTGCCCAAATTAAAGAACAACAGGAAATAAGAACGGATGCAAAACCAAGTTCAAAGATCTTCCCCAAGCTAAAATCAGAGCAGATATAATTGCTCACAGTTCACGTCAGACAGATGGTGCGGTGTAATCAAACCTAATCACATGAGGAGGATTCTAAAATAAAATCACATGAGGGTGGCCCAGCCCAGCCTCATCCAGGCTCTGATGGACGCAGACAGGCATGCTCTTTGCCCAGGCACATGCCCAGATGCATCCAGAGCTGCTGGATAGCCTGGCACCTTAGAAACGTGTTCTTGCCCCTACTCTTGTCTTGGGGCTGCATGGGGACGAAGTCCCACCCCAGTGGTCAGTGTGGGCAAGGAATGGGCTGAAACTGCATCCTGCGCTGCAAGATAAACAGGCCCCTTAGAAGCACTTGCTGGCCCCTCCTCATGCCTCAGCGCTGCTGGGGGACGAAGTCTCACCCCAGCAGTCAGGCCAATAGTCAGTGCGGGCAGGGAATGGGCTGAAACTAAACAATAAACACTTTTCCCTAAGCTGGGACAAAATACGTGTCTGCGTGGCAATCAGGTCGTCCGGTTGGTCACGAGCAACCCTCCTATCACAAATATTACTGTATTAGAGGGATTATATTTTAGGATATTATTGAGAGAAATAATTACTCAAAAATGCAGGGGCAAGGACTTTAAACACAAGGTTGAGTATCATAATTATCAAATTGTACCCCCAAGGTTTCTGGTAATTTAAGAAACGTGAAAAAGGTAAAGGTTACCAAAAGCTGGAGAAACACAAAGCCAGGCACAATCCCACTACCTACATGTAGCACTTGAAAAGGAGAGCCTAGTCGTGACTAGGAGGAAAAATATGATGTGAAATGATCCTTTTCAATTCTGGGCCCTCAGGTCCCAGAGAAGCGATAAGAGAATGTCTTGGCTGACTGTGTCCAAAAACAGATCTAGGTCCCAAGTCATCCAACCGATTCAGTTCCATGCGCAGAGTGGAAGCTTGCCTTTGTGGGATCAGAGGATTGTGGGTCTCAATATGCATGCCTTTTGCTTGACCCTGGATTTTCAAAGTAATCTGAATTTGTATGGGGGTTTAAAAATAGGATGGAAATGGACCATAAAGGTTGAATCAAGTTATAGCAATTCTCTTAGTTAGTTCACATATACCAGTTTTAACACATTGGGTACCTTTCAAGATATACAGGAGGAGTTTATCAGCAATCTGAAGGGCTTTGGTATAACAGTGAACAATCCTTATAAACGTTTCATTTTTTTATATTTTCAGTAGTGCCAATATAGGGTCATTAAAATTATTAATCCTGGAGCACAACACACCTTAGCAATAGCAGGTTCAGGAATCTCTGAAAGAAAAGGATGTGTTCTAGGTGGTACGTTAGTACACAGAGCCACTGTCTGATTTGCTTGCTTCTCATTAGGCTCGTTAGAAATCAAACAAGCATTGGAAAAGCCAATAGGACTCAACGCGTGCTGAGCTGTTGGCTTTGATAATGTTTGTCTGTAAAGCATTTAATAAAGTTCAAATAAAAACATTTCAAAACACTGGAGAAGCAAATACACATCTTACATCTCTAAACCTTTCCACGCAGGAACTCTGAACAGAATATTAAAAAGAATAAGGAAGTGTTAGAATGTAAAGGGAAAAGCTTCCCACGGCCTGATTTACTTTCCAAGGGATTCAACCATGTGCGCCTAGGGAGCAGATTATTGGCCTTCCATACCCTAGCTGAGTGTGTGCAGCAAATGGCCCTTGCCCCAGTGCCATGAAAGCCTTTGGGTGTCAAAGCTTGTGTTTTCGTGCAATATGTAGAATGCAGGAGATCAAACAAAAAGGAACCCTTAAAGTCTGCTTTTCAGCCATAAGAAGGCAACAATATCTCTGTTGCTGTGCTTTTACAAACAAGTTGGGAGGTATGGGCAGCAACACAGAGTTGGGGGGGGGGGGGTAGTTGAGGGGGAAGCAGCACAAGGGGATAAGGGCTAGCAAACAGGTGCATTTTCATGAAGTTCTGAATGAAAAAGAAAAAGATAGTTTCTTAAATGTAAGCAGTGGAAGTATTCAAGTCAACCAATCAAAACGATCGTAGGGAGGCTATGCTTTGGAGGGGAAAAACACAAGAACAGGAAACCAAGTCATCAAATAAGAAACAAGTACCTCCAAGGTACTCAATTGCAGAATTCAGTAACAAACTTTGTTGCTTCTAATGACAAACGGACCCCCTGTAACGATTAAATTGCCACCAGCCTGCTGCCTGTATGTGGCTGTCTTGGTCAATGTCCCCCTCCTTGAATCCTGAACTGAGGGTGACTTCAGAGACTCTGAAGAACAAAGTTGTACATTGGCTCAACACGAACCATATATTTACATCTGAGAGAGCACACCAAATTTTGTTAGTCAGGAGAATGGGATGGATTGGGCCATTAAAGAAAAACGTTAAGGGAGACTGCATCATTATTAACTTCCAGCATCCTAGCTGTGCAGGGGAAATGTTGGCAAAGTCATCACTGTCCTCCCTGTTTGTTAGAACCAAGGCCTCCTTCCATTAGGCTTTTTTTTATCATCTATGCAGTCTTGACCCAATACATAATGTGAGCTATAACACAAGGAGTTTCTGGCCGAGACCCCATCTTGTATTCCCGTCTGGCTATGTTTAATAGGTTCAAGGCACTGAGCTCTCTACAAGATAATGACTGACTCAAGCACAGCAGGCCCAAAGTGTTGTCATGTAGTGGGGGCATTGCTGGAAGGAGGGTGTCGGATTCTGGGGTAGACTTGCCCAACTCTGATTTAGTAGGGGTGGAGACTTGTATTAATAATGGCAATCACAGGTCTACTGATCCTATTAATAACTATGCTAATTCTAGCTCCTGGTGCATGTATACCAAAGGTTTAGCTACAAGGGTTACCATCCACGATACGGATAAGTACTATAAATTTGCAACATGGAACGTCTGTGGGTTACCGAACAAGATAGAAACCACTGAGTGGGCAAGTACCATATCTGATTTTGATGTCATTTGCACTCAAGAAACTTGGTGTGTGAACCCGATGCATGTCGAGTGGTTCTCTTCGTATTTTTTAGGCGCCATGCCTTCTTGTGCTGCGCGGGCTTAAGGAGGGCTTCAACCCCTTATTTCCAACAAGCTCTCCGTAAGTGTTAAAAGGACGTCATCGGTAGGGCCTCATTCTCAATTGTTGTGACTAACCATCAAGGGGGTGTACGATTCAGTGTTGATCAATTTTTATAATAATGTGTTCAATCCCTTGCGAAGTTAAGGGGCCTATGCACTTGACCTTGGTCTGGAAGCCTTTCTACTCCCTATCCACTCTAATTTAGTAATACTATGGAGAAGGAGATGTTAATAGTCAGTCTTGCCTTCGTGCTGCAAAACTTGTATGTGGCCACTCTAACCAGGATGGGGGTGGGTACTGCACATTTCTGTCATGAGTATGGGGATGCACTGAATTCAATTATTTCCAAACTTGATTTACAGTTGTTGATTTGTGCATATGGAGATAAGGAGAACAAATTCCTACCTTTACTGGAAGAAAAGCTGCTACAGTTATAGATCATGTATTGGTGTCTGCCTTTGCAAGTCCAGTCCATAAAACGTGATCACAGCCCTGTTATGCTGCCTTTCCTTTTCTGGGGCAAGAAAAATGAAGTATCTTCTGTAGTTAGCAATATTATTCCTACAAGTCCTAACAGTGTGAGAATTAAATAGACAGGAATTGATCCCAACAGTTTACTTCAAGACATTGCAACTAGAAATTCTATGGAATTCAACTACTGCATAAAGGATGAGGGGACTCCCAATAGGTTGTTGGATATTTTTAACCTTATCATTTGTTCCATTAATAAACTGATGGAGCAAGGACTCACAAATGAGACTTGCTCGGACGCAATCTCCTCACAGTATTAATTTATTAAACTTGTATTGTTTGTACTAACTCTTGCATACACGACATAAGTAGCAAGGAAGCTTGCCTATGTGTTTAAACTAACGAATAACGCTTGTCTTTTTCTAAAATGGCCTTTAAAATGCGGGAACTTTACTGTGCATGTCTCAACCACATCACGTGGTGTGACGTCTTTCTTTGCTTGGTGGGAAACTCCTGCTTCTGCGCAGTGTGCATTAAAATGGCTGCTTGATGTTTTCACATGCTACAGCTTGCTCTCGTGTTAAAATTAATTTGTCGTTTCTCTAACGCTACTAATGCGGGATAGAATTTATAAATAAAAGGGAATAGAGTAGAAAGAGCGGGTATACAGTGAAACATTTTATTTGTGATTTTAATATTTTCTTCTTTGACTTTTATCAGTTCGTAAATTTGGGCCTGGGGTTGGTGAACTGAAAACTCGAGAGACAATGATTCTGCGCATGCATCCTGCATGGCTGCCAAAGAAAAGGATGAAGTCAACCTGGACGTCGTCCAAGGCCACGACCTAATGACCAACATTGTTGTACCCATGCTGTTCCTGTTAAATATGCAACAATGTACATGAAGAATTTATAAACTTTGTCGTGAGACAGGTGGGAAATAAAGCAAATGTATTAAAATTGATGGACGGTATTTTAAAACAATGTTCTTCAGAAAATTGAACTAAAACCATATGGTGTGAGGATCAACCCCCTGTCCCTGACCAATCAGAAATAGTGGTCCCATATTTTGGCAACATTAAGGGGAGGTACATGGGCGTAGAAAGGTATAATAGAATATAGCATTAACTAATTAGTCAGATCAGAAGACACAGAAGGCAGAAGAGGAGCTCAGAACAGGCGTTCATGCTGACAGGCAGAAGCTCCAGACCGACAAGCTGAACGAGTGCAGACTGAACCGCTGTCCAGAGAGGTCCTGAGGAGGGGGCGGCGGAGTCCATTAGAAGGAAAGCACGGGAGAATTAAGGAGAAGTCGAGTATCAGAGAGGGGAAGGACGCAGGCGTCGTTGTAGAGAGGTCACCGGTCCTGTCCTGAACCTGGAGGAGGTCTTTGCTCTTCATCTTTCCTGGGTCCCATCTTTCCAACTCCTTGGCCAAGGGGTTTGGTTCTCTCACTTTAGGTAAATATAAATGCAACCTTTAGTTGCGCTGCTGTCGCTATCTTCTCCTTTCTGAGGGACCGTCATTAATCAATCATTATTATTCTATGCTTCATCCTTGATATGCGATTAAGTACCATGTGGTTCTGTATTTTACTCTGCTAAAATCTTGAGATAAACATTTTAAAACTTCCTGACTCAGTGGTTATTTCAGGATTATGTACTGTAATGAATGTCACTCATTTTAAACTTCCCAATTAGCAAAGGATTCATTGGTAAGTCATTACTCTTCAATCAGAAAAGTAATTGGTAGCAGGGCTTTTGATAAAGAGTACAACTGACTCCCCAGCGTAAGTATTAGCGTAGTATGAATGTATGGGCCCAAGTGAGTATTTGGTGTATGAATGCTGTTTGCTAATATCGCGCTGGATCAGTTTTCTGGTTATCAGAGGAAGGTTGTACTTTGTTAATTGGGTAATGAGAGTTTTTATTTTTATGAACTAACATCCGTGTGTTCAAAAGTTGTTTTATGTTGTCTAGAATTCCCCGGGGAAAATTAAATAGCGGATGGTAAGTGGAAGCCATACTGCAGTGAGATTATCTGTCAGGCAGAAATAGTACTGAAAAGTTAAGCAGGGCTATCAGTACTGGTTAGGGACTCTATGTGTGTGAGTAATAGCAAGAGGAATGCTGGTAAAATTTTGATGTTATATCACCTAGAAAGGGTAACATTGAAAAAGTAGCAGGTATTTCGAAAGCTTGTGTGAAGAGTAAACGGAAGGGTTTTACTCGTAGTGTATGTTTAGTAAACGGAAAGGTTTTACTAAGTGTGAGAGAAACAATCTTTTTAAATTTAGAGAAACTGGCACGATAGCGAATGTTTTATGTTGTTACTGAATTTTTAATTAAAGTCGTAGAGAAAATAAAGTTTTGCGTATGATTTTGTAAAGGGAGGGTCAGCTGCCGGAGAGGGAGCTGACGTCACAAAACGCCGCGCTGGGAGTGGTTGAAACAGCGGGTGTGGAACGACTCTTGTAAATGAGGGGTCAGTAGTCAGGAGCAGTACTGACGTCACAGGTGCCGCGCTGGGATTGGTTGAAAACAGCGAGAGACAGAGAAGCGCAGATTGTAAAGGAGGGGTTGGCAGACAAACGTCACAGAAAGGCCACGCTAGGATTGGTTCAGAGATAAAAGTTAGCTGGCATTTGATTGGTTGATATCATAGAAGCTAAAATCTTAGTGGATAGAGATTGCATGTTAAAACGCGATCCAACTTTAACAGGAACTCGTCCTGATAGGAGATATTTAGGCTTTACAGAATATAATTTTATACATCGAGATCTACCCAAGATGAACGGAGAGAAGAGAAAAATGTCATTTCTACAAAAGATTAAGAATTATTTTAAAAAGGATAAACCCATCAAAACTAGGGAAGGAATTATCATTCCACCGGCTAAAACGCCCGCTTCATTCATGATGATGGAGAGAGGTTATCATACTTGTGTATGGATAGAGAATTGGATAGAATATACCAAAAATGATGGAATATTAGCATTTCCCGAGAATGGCACTTTCAATGGGAGAATTCTTCAAAATTTGAGATTGAGGATGAATGACTTAGAACCCAGACCTAGATTAACTCAATACGAAGCCTTAGAAGAATGGGAAACCGAGGCATTTGAGCGTGACCGATCCAGGAGTAATAGGGGTTATCGAGGATTTTTCCCCAGAAACCAACATGAGTCTAGGGACGGTCAGATGAAACAATGGAGGAGGGCAATGCTTACAGAGGGACTGTATCCAATATTGACAGCAGAAGAACTGTTAGGGAGTAAATGCACAGAAAAGACAAAACACTCAATGAGAAATGGAGATTCTGAAGATTAATTTATGGAAGAGATATTAAAGAACCCCCCACCATATCAGGAAGGAACAAGTGGATGCACCCCAAGTGCACCACCGTTAAAGACCCCATTAGAACCGCAGGTATTGCATGATTTCCCTTCGACTAGGGTACTTCAGGATAAAGAAAAAGAAGCCCTAGAGAAAACCAGAGCAGAATTAATACAGAAAATAACACAGATAAAAGTGCATCCTGACTCTTTGACCACACCTGTAACAATTGGTCCAGTAGTCCCATTATATAGTGACAAGAGAAACTATCCTCCACCGCTAGTTACGCCTACTCCTGTGAATGTTCCTAAACCTGAAGCAGTAGTAATGGTTGAGGATCACTTTAGTGACTGCGAATCTGTGATTTCATTGATGGATTTGCCCATTCGAGATTCTGTAAATAGCACCCCAGAAGGGCTACACCTGGTTGCTCGAAAGATATAAACCTAATAACTTCATCAGGAGCAAAAAGTGTCACTGTAGTAACACCCGAAGATTTAGAAAGGTGGGCACAAGGATCAGATCAACAGTGTACACCTCCAAAAATAATGGATATTTATAAATTAAAAGTCGAATTAGAAGAAATAATAGCAGGAAATGTAGGATTAGATCGCCTAAATACATATGATGAAGAAGAATTATTGTTCGTATACAGAAGTATCACCAGAAATGAAAAATTATTCCATGAGAAATTATCAGATTTAGCTCTGCAGATGGGAATTGAAATAGGGAGATCAAAAGTGTTGCAGAAATCCTATAGAGCAGATTTTTAAGACAAAGATTTAGAAAACATGAATGCCTCTGGAAGAAAGTTACAAGTAAAGGAGTTAATGACAGCCTTGCAAAAATGGGGAGACCTAGATAAATGGAGAGTTAGATGGGCCAAGAAAAAGGAAGAGGCACGATCCAGTAGAACAGCATCTGAATATTTAATGAAGGAAACAGGAAAGACAGATCAAATGTACCCGATGCGAGAAGTCCCAGGAGGGGGATATGTACATGTCCCATGGAGCAGACAGGATATTTTGTCATTTACGAATGATTTTCCAAAGTTGAGAGAAAATCCAATTGAATGGTACAAGCAGGTTGAGAGGTTTGTGAAGGTGTCAAAGGTATTGTTGAAGGATTTGGATGGTTTGTTTGATATAGTGGTACCTGCCGATCTATGGACAGACTGTAAGATTACAGTTGATTGGCCAAGTGAAGAGTATCCTAGAGATCCAAAGACAGGTGCCCCGTCAAGTGATGTAATGAAAAAGTACTAGCAAGTAATAACTTACCTGAAAGGGAAAATACCACCGAAAGAAACAGATTGGGTAAAAATAGATCGAACTACCCAAGAAGCCAATGAATCGGTACACGCCTATTATGAGCGTTTATTGCAGGTATTCAAGCAATATGGTGGCTTTGAGGATATTGGAGATAAGAACATGAGTCAGTTTGTTTACCGATTTGTCTATGGTCTGAAGCCAGAGATTTGTCAAATGATTAAGCCGCACATGTTATGTTGGCAGGGGAAGCCCATAGATGAAATTTTGAAATATGCAAAATATCGTGGAGATGATATTGAGGATAGGCACAAGAAATTGCAGGAGAAAGTAATGTGGCCTCAGGTAAAAATGGCAGAGAAACAGGGAATTAATTTGGATAATCCGAGTGAAAACCAGGGAAAGGATTCTGGAACGAGTGGTGATACTGGGAATGGTGGAAAAGTGAGAGGACGAATGAGTAGAGAAGAGGCTAAAAAGAAATTTCCTTGTCATGGATGCGGAAAATTGGGGCATTGGAAGGATGAATGTAAAAAGATTCGGAATAATAATGGCCCAAATCAAAATTTAAATCCACAGACGCAGAATGACTCACAGCAGGGTGTAAATCCTCAGAGTCAGTTGCCACCTGCACCTATTCAGGGTAATGTAAGCAGAGCAGAGCACAGTACAGACGTCGGATATCAAGGAGGAAGTGGTAAGAATGATTATGTAACATCACAGTTTCTTTTACAGGACGATTTCTGTCAATACAGTTCATGACGGTGCCTAGGAGAGGGGGAGAAGGAGTGCGTACTTGGCGCATCCTTACCGGTAGATCAGTCAGGTCCATATGTTGAAGGGAATGTGAAAGGTAATGATATTACTTTTCTTTTGGACACTGGTGCTACCCGGTCTACTGTAAGAACAGCAGACATTCCAGACCTTCCTCTCTCTGGAGAAGCTATCCAAGTAGTGGGGGTAGCTAATCGAAAGATTAGAACACCTCTTACTGAACCAATGGAAGTTAAAATTGGAAATTTCAGAGAAATGCATCAATTTGTAGTGTGTGATTCCAGTCCAGTAAATTTGTTGGGCCGAGATTTGTTATGCAAAATGAATTGCACAATTTTCTGCACACCGGATGGTGTGGCAGTTCAGACCCCAGATGAAGATCATGTATATAAGTTTATGATTGCAAAACAAGGTACAGAAGTAGATGAGATGTTTTCGTTAATAACAAAAGATGAGCTGCCAGAAGAATTAAAAACTACAGTAAACCCCATAGTATGGGATTTTACAGGAAAAGAAGTAGGACTTATGGCCAAAATAGACCCAGTTAAAATTACTGTAAAAGAAGGTGCGATTTTCCCAAATACCAGACAGTACAAAATGAGTGCAGAAGTAAAAGCAGGAGTCATTGACGAAATCAACAGAATGGTAGGACAAAACATACTAAAAGAAGTAATGAGTAGCCAATGTAATTCACCAATAATGGGTTTAAAGAAACCTAGTGGAAAATATAGGATTGTTCAAGACCTGCAAAAAATAAATAAGATTGTGGAACCATGTTGTCCTATAGTGCCAAATCCTGCAGTAATTCTATACCAGATTCCTTGGAGTGCAGGATGGTTCACTGTAATTGATTTATGCCAAGCGTTCTTTTCAATACCATTGCACCCAGATAGCCAGTATCTTTTTTCATTTAAATTTGAGAACAAAGTCTATGTATGGAATCGTGTTCCACAGGGGTACACGGAAAGTCCTTCCATTTTCAATCAGATATTGAAAAAGTGTCTATAGAAACTAGTGATGCCAGGAAGCTCAGTCTTAGTACAATATATCGACGACTTACTGGTGGCATCGAACACCAGAGAAGACTGTGTTGTTGATTCTATTGCACTATTAAATCATTTAGCTGAGGAAGGGCATAAAGTCTCACCTGAAAAATTGCAGTTTTGTACAACAGCAGTTAAGTATCTGGGACACCAAATTGAGAGGGGAAAAAGAAGAATAACCTCGGAAAGAGTAAAATTAATAAAGAAAATGCAAATGCCTGCAACGCAAAGAGAAGAAGAATGTTCCTAGGAATAGTAGGTTACTGTCGACAATGGATACTAGGATTTTCCCTGTTAGCCAAGACATTAATTCACATGACGAGAAAGAAAGCAAAGGACCCACTTGAGTGGGATGATGAGAGCGTAGGAGCTTTTGTAAAATTGAGAAATGCTCTGTGTTCAGCACCTGCCCTAGGCATGCCTGACTATAAGAAAAGTTTTGCATTATTCTGTCATGAAAGAGAAAATTGTGCACTTTCTGTTCTGACTCAGAGACATGGTCTAGACAGACGTCCTATAGCATATTTTTCTGCTACATTGGACCCAGTGGCAGTCGTGTTGCCAGGCTGCTTAAAAGCAGTAGCGGCTACTTGTTTGAGCATTGAACAAAGCGAGTCAATTGTGATGGGACATCCTGTTAAAGTGTATGTTCCACATGCGGTTGTGATTTTGTTGACAAGAACCCGAACTCAGCATCTTACTCCTAGTAGGCTGACTAAATGAGAGAATAATAATGGGTGCTGAAAATGTGACCATGGCAAGGTGCACAATAGTAAATCCCGCTACCTTACTACCAGACCCATATCATGAGGAAATTAAAGATGACGAAGAAGAACATGATTGTTTACAAGTCACAGAGTTATGCACAAAACCACGTCCTGATATTGAGGAACAGCCCCTCAGAAAGCCAGACAGGGAGCTATTTGTTGATGGTTCATGCCAAAGGCATGAAGATGGTAAACTAACTGCTGCCTATGCAGTGTGTGAATTAACTGGAATAGTCGAAGCATCCTATTTACCAGGAGTCAAATCTGCACAAATAGCTGAATTGATTGCATTGATAAAGGCTTGCAAAATTGGGAGGAATCAAAAAGTAACTATATTTACAGATAGCCAATATGGTTACGGGGTTGTGCATGATTTTGGCCAACTATGGATGCAGAGGGATTTCATGACTTCTTCAGGATCCCCCATTAAAAATTGACAGTTTGTAAGGGAATTGCTAGAAGCAATACAATCACCAAAAGAATTGGCTGTGGTGAAATGTGCCGCACACCAGTCAGGAGATGACTGGGTGGTAATCGGCAACCGATATGCAGATCTTGTGGCTCAACATTGTGCCAAAAATAGATGGTCAGTCAATAAAAGGGTGGAAAGAATGGGAATCAGCTGCCAACTTATGCTGTATGTGCCACCTGAAACATGGAATGATGTTAAAAGATTGCAAGATGATGCTGATGAAAGTGAAAAGAATATATGGATCAAGGTGGGTTGTTCTCAAAGGGGAGATGACGAGGTGTGGATTTGCGCTGATGGCAGACCAGTCATGCCTGACTGTCTGCTTTCACAAATGGCCAGAATGTATCATGGAGACACACACATAGGGAGAGATGCAATGATTAGGCTCTTCAGACAAAACTGGTACAATCCCAAGTTCAGGGCTGTAGCAGAGAGTCTTTGCCAGAGATGTTTGACCTGTCAAATGCATAATCCAGGAAGAAAAACAATAATTGGGTTTGGAAAGATTGGAAAAGCAGAGGGACCATTTATAAGACTGCAATTTGATTTCATTCAGTTACCACCATGTAGAGGGTTGAAATATGTACTTGTCATAGTGTGTCTGTTTTCAAAGTGGGTGGAGGCTTACCCTACCAGGAGGAATGACAGTATTACAGTCGCAAAGTTGTTGCTACGAGAACTCATTCCTAGATTTGGTTTCCCAGTAACTTTGGAATCAGATAGAGGAAAGCATTTTAACAGTGAAGTGATCAAAATAATCTGTGAAGCATTCCAAATTGAACAAAAACTGCACAGTGCATATCGTCCAGAGGCTTCTGGAGTGGTTGAACAATTGAATGGCACAATAAAATCCAGACTGGGAAAAATGTGTGCATCAACATCATTAGAGTGGCCGGATGCATTGCCACTTGTTTTAATGGGACTCAGAAGCATTCCTGATAGAAATACCGGATTGAGCCCACACGAGATAATGATGGGAAGAGCAATGAGACAAGCACATGTTCCCATAAACAAACTGCTGAATATATCTGATGATATGGTTCTGGATTATGGCAAAGGATTGGCTGACCTAGTGCGCAGTTTCCAGGCAGCCTGAACAAGAACATGATCTGAATCCTGGTGATTGGGTGGTAGTTGAAGAATCACACCAGAGAAACGTGTCTATCACCCAGGTGGAGCAGACCTTGTCAAGTTATACTGACCACCAATACAGCCGTGAAGTGTGCAGGATTTCCAAATTGGATTCATGTAAGCCACACCAAAAGAGTACCAGACCCTGAAGAAGAAAATTCTCAGTCCACATCTATCACTGAGGAAGCTGAAGGTTGCCCAGCTGAAGAATCTCAGGCTCGAGATTCAAGGGAAGCTGAAGAAGAACAACCGAGCACAAGTCAGGACTGGATACCAGTGGTAGAAATTCCTGAAGTTTACCACAGAACAAGAAGTCAAACAAATTTGGAAGAAATTGAAGAAGATCAGATAGGTGAAGAAGAAGCTGCTCAGAGAAAAGAAGAAGACACAATAAAAGAACCTGAGCAAGACCAGATAGGGAAAGGAAACTGGGCTCAAATCAACGACGAACCAACACATTTTGAGCAGGGACAGACAGGTTTAGAAGAACCCGGTCAGGCTGCAGAAGTACAAAGTGCAATAAGCCCTGATCAGAACCAGTTAGATCCAGAAAAGTATACAGAAGAAGAAGATCCTGGGAATCACGAACATGAAGAAATAAACCAAGAACAAGGTCAGTTATTGGAAACTCACAGAGGAGCTGCTGAAGAGAAACCAATCAGACCTGAAAAAGAGCAAGTAAGAAAAACAGTAATTGCAGAAAACGAAACAGTGCTAAACAGTGAAAATAAAAAGATTTCTGAAGACGAAAATAAAGAAACAGTGCAAACAAAGAAAACAAGAAAAGGTGATCATTGGCCTAGTGTCATTAAAAGAGTGAAATACCACATAACAACCAGAAGTGAAGATCCAGATCAAGTAAATGAAGTAACAAGCCAAACAGGACAAGAAAGTAAAAGTGAGAAAAGAAGAAGTAATGGACTGAAACTTGTGAATAACAAATTCAAGGGTCCTGATTGGACTTACATCATTCTTGAAGATTACGAGAGCTCAGGGTCAAGTGAAAGTGGTGACGAAGGAACAAGTGCGGAACTGACGTATGAGAAAGAAACAAGACCACCTTGACAACGTGAAATAGTCGTATAAAGAAAAGCGAAAATAGATAAGAAGAGCAATCTTCCTTGTCAAAATGTCTGACGATAGAGTTACTGGGAGATCAAAACAGAAATGTTGTAAAAGATGCTGTGCAGTATGCATATGTAGTCTAGTAATGGTGCTTATAGTTTGGTTAGTTCTGATCGTAGCAATTCCTTACCTTATGATAATGGTTAAAAAGATTAATAACGAAACTAAGGAAAGGACAGCAAACTTGAAAAGTAATAGAGTAGAACTGATGACAGAAAATGAACCAGAATTTCATCATGAAATAACTGATAACGACACTAGCTTAAATGTTTTCACAAAGTTATTGTTTCAATATGTAGATACTATGGAAGTTAGTAATTGTTATGTCTGTATGAAGTTACCAGAATCAGTAGCGGAAGGGTTAACATATCATCATTTACCATTAACGTATGGCATATCATGTAGTGTATTGGCTAGTTTATTTTATAGAACAGGAAGACTTCAGTATTATTATTCAAACCTAGATGTGATATTTTCTGAGGTTCCGATTCGAAAGAGTATGAACCCAGTGCTTAGTAGTCAAGATGCACAGTTTATGGGAGAATTTTTCTTAACAATGAAATCGATAGATATAACACATGCACATAGACACAATCTAACATGTTCATTACATGAAGAAGAAAAGATATTTTTGAATTTAGTAGAAGATAGAAGCACAAGTTACTAACTTGTGTAACGCTATATCTGTAAGAGACAGTACTTAGTGACAGATTCCTTACCTTAGAATATCCCCAGGCGTCAGGCTGGATCCGGAAAGTTTTTGCGTAGCAGTACCCTTGCGCGTCGGTAGGCGGCGTCGTGCGGCTCCGCGTCCGTCGTCGGGATCGCCGGGATGACGTCGCGGGCAGTACTTAGACGCCGCCCCTGCGCGCTGACGTCGGTTCTGTACACGACTTTCCGCGCCAGGAACGCAGAGCCATGCAAGAAGCTGACATTGGTGTCTGAAAAATACTAGGGCCCTGAAAGGGATGTCCTTAACCCTAGAAATCAGTTCGCAGAACGGGGAGGATGGGTGGGGCGGTAAGGAATCTGTCACTAACTACTGTCTCTTACAGATATATCGTTACACAAGTTAGTAACTTGTGCATCTAAAAGAGACACGTTAGTGACAGATTCCTTACCTTAGAATAGATACCCCAGCAATACCAACCCCGGTGGTGGGTCTGCGAACAAAGATCAGACAAGGAAGTCTCGGAGAACAGAACGGCCAAAGAAGCCGTCTCTCCGGACTTGGCTGTCAAGGCAGTAATGCTTGGTAAACGTGTGCAACGAGGCCCACGTAGCTGCCTGACACATGTCCTGTAAAGGGACACCATGTCCTAAAGCCGTGGTGGCGGCTGTCGCCCTGTTGGAATGGGCACGCAACCCAACAGGGGGCTCCTTTTTAGCCAAAGAATAACAGGCCTTGATACACAAGACGACCCAGCGGGAGATGGTCCGCTTGTGTACCGCCCGACCTTTTTTGGCGCCCACGTAGCCAACAAAGAGCTGGTCGCCCACCCGGAACTGTTGTGTGCGATTTAGATAAAAAGAAATGGCGCGTTTTGCGTTCAGACGGTGGAGCTCTCTAGAAGGATGCGGAGGCGGAAAGAAGGTGGGCAAAGTGATGGTCTGCCCAATGTGGAAAGCAGTTACCACCTTTGGCAAGAAAGACGGACGCGTCCAGAGAACAACCTTGTCTGGATGTACAGACAGAAAGGGAGGCTTGCAAGAAAGAGCCTGGAGCTCACTCACCCGCCGAGCGGAGGTGATGGCCACCAGAAAGGCTGTCTTCAGAGTCAGAAGACGAAGAGGACAGTTATGCAGAGGCTCAAAGGGAGCGCACATTAAGAAGGTAAGAACCAAATTCAAGTCCCACTGAGGCATTATTAACGGAACAGGAGGAAAGAGGTGCGTAATGCCTTTAAGAAACCTGTTAACAACAGGGGACTTAAAAAGAGAGGGCTGATCAGGAAGCCTGAGGAAGGCCGATATTGCACAAAGATAGCCCTTGATGGTACCCAGGGCAGAACCCTGTTGGGCCAGAGAAAGAAGGAACAGAAGAACCTCAGAAAGAGGGGCAGAAAGGGGATTCACAGCCTTTGCTGTGCACCATGCCACAAACTTGTTCCACCTGCAGGCGTATACCACCTTAGTGGAGGGACGCCTGGCTGCCAGAATCACATCACAAACTTCGGGAGGCAAGTCGAAAGGAATCAACTGCCGCCGCTCAATCTCCACGCAAGCAGGTGTAGACTGGACAGGTTCGGGTGGAGGACCGTCCCCTGCTGCTGCGACAGAAGATCCTCCCCAAGAGGCAGACGGATCGGGGGATCGACGCTCATACTGAGTAGCTCGGGATACCAAACTATTCGAGCCCAGTCCAGAGCCACAAGGATGACTTAGGCCCGGTCGCGCCGAATCTTCTTCAACACTCTGGGTAGAAGTGGTATAGGCGGAAAGGCGTACAACAGACCGCAACTCCACTCGCGACGAAAAGCGTCTCCGAGCGAGTGCCGCCTTGGAAATTCCAACGCGCAGAACTGATGACATTGCGTCTTCTCTTCGGTGGCAAATAGATCTAACCAAGGCTCTCCCCACTGTAGAAAGAGTCCTTGCGCCACTTCCGAGTGAAGACGCCATTCGTGATCCATCATGCCCCTGCGGCTGAGTTCGTCCGCCCTGGCGTTCAGGGAACCTGCCAGGTGTTGAACCATCAGGGATATGCCCTGATGTTCCAGCCATGTCCAGAGGCGCAGAGCCTCCTGACAAAGGGTCCAAGACCCCACCCCGCCTTGTTTGTTGCAGTACCACATGGCGGTGGTGTTGTCTGTGAACACCTGCACTACCGTCCCTTTGACAGAGGGAAGGAATGCCTTGAGTGCAAGTCGGATCGCCCGGAGCTCCAGAATTTTGATATGGAGCCGGGACTCCGCCGGAGACCAGAGGCCTCTGATCTCCGCCTCTCCCATGTGAACGCCCCATCCCAGCAGGGACGCGTCCGTCACAACTGTGTGCTCTGGCTGGGGAAGGGAGAGGGATCTGCCCCTGACCCATTGCCGGTTCGAGAGCCACCACTGCAACTGTCTTGCAGTCCCCTCCGAGATCTGGACGTGATCGGACAGGTTGCCCTGGTGCTGCACCCACTGGAACTTCAGGTCCCACTGCAGAGCCCACATATGCCATCTGGCATGATTGACAAGCAGGATGCAGGAGGCCATGAGGCCCAGCAGCCTCAGGGTCATCCGTACCGAAACCCAGGATAGAGGCTGAAAAGATCGGAATCATAGCCTGAATATCCCGGACGTCGTGTCCAGAACTGCTCCGATGAAAAGGAGCTGTGGAGAAGGAATCAGATGCGACTTCGGCACGTTGATGGAGAACCCCAGCGAGTGCAGGAGTTCGGCCGTAGTCTGGAGGTGGGAGATGACTGCCTGGGACGAGCCCGCCTTCAGCAGCCAGTCGTCCAGGTAGGGGAAGACTGGAACCCCTGCCCGGCGCAAATGAGCTGCGACCACCGCCATCACTTTCGTGAACACCCGAGGGGCGCTGGTAAGGCCAAAAGGGAGCACGGTGAACTGAAAATGCTCGAAGCCCACCGTGAACCGCAGGTAACGCCGGTTGGCCGCCAGGACGGGGATATGAAAATATGCGTCCTGCAAGTCCAACGCTACCAACCAATCTCCAGGGTCAAGGGCAGTCAAGACCTGAGCTAGGGTGAGCATCTTGAACGTTCCGGAGGTCCAAGATAGGACACATGTCCTCCTTGTCCTTTTTGGGCACCAGAAAGTAGTGGGAGTAGCAACCACGACCTACTTCTGGGGTCAGAACGCGCTCGATGGCCCTCTTGGCCGAGAGGGCCGCAACTTCCTTCTGAAGAAGCACCAAGTGATCCCCTGACATGCGGTGGAATTGAGGTGGCATGGCTGGGGAGGTGGTCTCGAAGGGGAGGGAGTAGCCCCTTCGGACAATGTCCAAGACCCACCTGTCCGAGGTGATGGCACGCCAGTGGTGAAGGTGATGGCGGACCCTGCCCCCTACTGGCGTGCTGTGCACCTGAAAGGAAGGACTAGGAGGGCTTGGAGGCCGCGGACGGGGCGGGGTTGGTGGCCTGACCCGCACGCTGGTTGCCTGACCCGCCACGGCGGGAGCCACGTCCTCGGCCACGCGAAGACGCTTGCTGCGCGGGCCGGTGGCTGGGCAGTGGACGTGACTGGGCGCCCCTTCCGTGGCCACGAAAGGGGCGAAAAGCAGATGGCTGTGGAGGGCGTACAGCAGAAAGGCACAGGGACTTGGCCATAGCCCTTTAGTCCTTAAAACGCTCCAGCGCATGGTCTG
The DNA here is from genome assembly GCA_963921515.1 of Calotriton arnoldi. Taxonomy (NCBI): domain Eukaryota; kingdom Metazoa; phylum Chordata; class Amphibia; order Caudata; family Salamandridae; genus Calotriton; species Calotriton arnoldi. The sequence goes on along the minus strand of CAWUFW010003287.1, from coordinate 728,551 downwards.
CCTTGTTCCCAAAAAGACCAACCCCATCAAAGGGCATGTCCATAAGAGTGTTTTGGACATCACCCGAGAAACCAGTGGTTCTCAGCCAGGCGTGACGGCGCAGCGCCACTGTCGTCGCAATCGATCTGCCCAGCGAGTCGGTGGTATCAAGGCCACATCTGATGGTGTATTTAGCCGCATCTCTTCCTTCCGCAATGGCGCGGAAAAGCAGTGTCTGGACCTCCTCAGAACACTGGGGCAAAGCTTGCGCCACAGAGTCCCACAGAGAGTGGGAATATCGGCCCAAAAGGCAAGCGGTGTTGACAGACCGCAAGCCAGCACTGGAGGAAGAAAGACCTTCTTCCCAAATTGATCCAGGCGTTTGGATTCCCTATCCGGAGGAGCGGTAGGGAAGGCGGTTTGGGAAGCAGAGGCTTGGACAACCAAGCTCTCAGGAGAGGGGTGTTGGGAGAGGAACAGGGGTCGCCCGGAGCGGGGCGATGGCGTCGGGCCACGTTCCTATCCACAGGAGCCCCTGTGGCGGGCTTGAACCAGGTGCCCAAAAGAACGTCGGAAAGCGCGTCATTAAACGGCAGCAGTGGCTCCGAGGAGGTAGCTGCCGGCTGAAGCACTTCCGTCAGGAGGTTAGTCCTGACAGCCACCGTAGACGGTTGGAGGTGTAAGGCCCCAGCTGCTCTACGCAACACCGTTGCAAAATTTGCTCCCTCCTCCGTTGCCACAGAAGGAGGAGACAGCATGCCAGAGTCAGGGGAGGTGTCCAGACCACTGGCATCCCCAAGTTCCTCAGCCCAGTCCTGTTCGAACTCACACTGCTGTGTGAGAGGGTCATCCGACCCCTCCCAGTTCTCTTCGTCCTCCTCAGGTTCAAAATAAGGAGAAGGAGGGACACGTGGGACCCAAGGTCTCATCGGCGTCGGAACCGGCATCGAGCGACGTCGGTCCGGCGCCGTGTCCGGAGAGAACCGGGGAACGACGCCGCCCGGAGCCCCGGGCGGCGTCGGGAACGGCACCGGAGACATCGGCGTCGGCGTAGTTAGGTCAACCGGCGTCGATGGGGGTTGCGGCAGCACCGGAGCCGGGATCGAGGCCGGGACCGAGGCTGGTGTGACAGGCGGCGCCGGGACCGGACTTGCCGGCGGCGCCGGGGAAACCCCATCAGGGCCCGCGGGGCCCGAAGGCGCGCCGGGGGGACCTTGAGGCCGGAAGAGGCGGGCCATGGCCGACAGGAATTCCTGTATCTCGGCCGGAGTCGACCCCGAACCCGGGAAGGACGGGTAATGCGGGGGCGGCTCCACAGGCACTCCCGGAGCCGCGGGGGCAGGGACGGTGCCGACAGGAGCCTCAGCCGAGTCGCGAGGCGAAGCCGTTGAGCGATGACGCTTCTTAGACTTTTTATGCTTCGACTTACCGGAGGAGTGCGAAGACTTGGACCCCGACGACCGATGAGGACTCCGCGACCGGCCCCTCGACCTCTTACGTGACCGGGGCTTGGTGTGGCGCGGAGCCGACTGCCGGACCTCGAGGAGCTTTCGAGACCGCTCTCGCAAAGCCTTCGGGTGCAAGGCCCGGCAGTCGGGGCACGACTTCGTGTCGTGGTCGCGGCCGAGGCAGTAGAGACACTAAGTGCGGGTCTGTGATCGACATCATGCGACCACAGGCGTCGCAGGGCTTGAAGCCGGGCATCCCTACCGACACCTTCGGAATCGAGAGACTCGTTTAGAAAAACAGTGAAAAAATCACCAAAAATGTAGTAAAAAAATGACTAGGGCACTGCTCTTCCCGGATCTGCGCTTACTGGCGCGGAAAAAGAAGAACTGACGTCAGCGCGCAGGGGCGGCGTCTAAGTACTGCCCGCAACGTCATCCCGGCGATCCCGACGCCGACGACTGACGCGGAACCGCACGACGCCGCTTACCGACGCGCAAGGGTACTGCTACGCAAAAAACTTTCCGGATCCAGCCTGACGCCTGGGGATATTCTAAGGTAAGGAATCTGTCACTAACGTGTCTCTTTCAGATGACAAGATTTTCAAAAGAAAGCTTCTGAGCATAAGGCTCATTTGCCACCTTGGGCTGAGAGAGAAGGGAGTTACACACCTGGCAAGGCTCAAGCTGCTATGGCTCTGGATTTCATAAAGACAGGGAAAATTTGTCTATATATATGAAAAACTGATTATAACAATGTTTTCATCGGTACCAGTGAGTGTGAACACAATTTCTTAATTCTTGGAGGTTGGGGAATCAAAGGAGGAACAGATTCAGTTTTTCCTGGAATCTATTATGTGTGTGGGAATAAGGCTTACTTTAGGCTTCCTGCACGGTGGTATGGAAGTTGTTACTTTGGAATAGTATTTCCAAAAATATACCACGTAAAAAGAAACACTGGGAGCAATGAAAACAATAGCGAATTAACACGTAGTAAAAGAGCTAGTTTTTCAGAAATTGTAGGTGATATATTTGGGGCATTGATACCTTCGGTGGGAATAATTCTGAACTCAAGGAAAATATGTAAATTGTCTACAGTGGTTGATCGTTTATCAGCGGATACTGCTGGAGGATTTCTAATGATTAATGCGGAGATGGTTGCGATTAGAACTATGGTTATGCAAAATCGACTTGCTCTTGATATTATATTGGCAAAAGAGGGCGGAGTCTGTAAATTATTGAAGACGAAACACTGTTGCACTTACATACCTGATAAAAGTGCAGAAATTGGAACATATATACAGAATATAACGAAACTTGAGAAGGAACTAAAACCACTGGAAGTTGATAGTGTATGGGAAAGATTGACAAATTGTATTTCGTCAATTGGTACCTGGTTTGCTAATGTAGGAAAAGGACTTCTAGGTCAAATATTAGTACCCTTAGCAGGGATAGCAATAATAGTACTGTCAATAATAATATGGTGCAAGTGTTGTAGAAAGAATGAATCGTATAATGTGACAGGAAAAGGAAAGAAAAGAAAGTTTGATGAAATTGAACTTGAAGATTTGAGAAGTGAGTTATACAAGAAATTGATTTGAGAAGTGAGTTATACAAGAAATTGAAAGGGGATGTGAAAAATAGAAAGTGTAAAAATGAAAATGAAACTATTTTATGCTAAAAGTTGGCATCTGATTGTGGGTAGTATTTGATGGCTCTTAAACGCCATCAGAGAGGGGATTGATGGAGCAAGGACTCACAAATGAGACTTGCTCGGATGCAATCTCCTCACAGTATTAATTTATTAAACTTGTATTGTTTGTACTAACTCTTGCATACACGACCTAAGTAGCAAGGAAGCTTGCCTATGTGTTTAAACTAACGAATAACGCTGGTCTTTTTCTAAAATGGCCGCTAAAACGCGGGAACTTTACTGCGCATGTCTCAACCAAATCACGTGGTGTGACGTCTTTCTTTGCTTGGTGGGAAACTCCTGCTTCTGCGCAGTGTGCATTAAAATGGCTGCTTGATGTTTTCACATGCTACAGCTTGCTCTCGTGTTAAAATTAATTTGTCGTTTCTCTAACGCTACTAATGCGGGATAGAATTTATAAATAAAAGGGAATAGAGTAGAAAGAGTGGGTATACAGTGAAACATTTTATTTGTGAATTTAATATTTTCTTCTTCGACTTTTATCAGTTCGTAAATTTGGGCCTGGGGTTGGTGAACTGAAAACTCGAGAGACAATGATTCTGCGCATGCATCCTGCATGGCTGCCAAAGAAAAGGATGAAGTCAACCTGGACGTCGTCCAAGGCCACGACCTAATGACCAACATTGCTGTACCCATGCTGTTCCTGTTAAATATGCAACAATGTACATGAAGAATTTATAAACTTTGTCGTGAGACGGGTGGGAAATAAAGCAAATGTATTAAAATTGATGGGCGGTATTTTAAAACAATGGTCTTCAGAAAATTGAACTAAAACCATATGGTGTGAGGATCAACCCCCTGTCCCTGACCAATCAGAAATAGTGGTCCCATATTTTGGCAACCTTAAGGGGAGGTACATGGGCGTAGAAAGGTATAATAGAATATAGCATTAACTAATTAGTCAGATCAGAAGACACAGAAGGCAGAAGAGGAGCTCAGAACAGGCGTTCATGCTGACAGGCAGAAGCTCCAGACCGACAAGCTGACCGAGTGCAGACTGAACCGCTGTCCAGAGAGGTCCTGAGGAGGGGGCGGCGGAGTCCATTAGAAGGAAGGTACGGGAGAATTAAGGAGAAGTCGAGTATCAGAGAGGGGAATGACGCAGGCGTCGTTGTAGAGAGGTCACCGGTCCTGTCCTGAACCTGGAGGAGGTCTTTGCTCTTCATCTTTCTTGGGTCCTATCTTTCCAACTCCTTGGCCAAGGGGTTTGGTTCTCGCACTTTAGGTAAATATAAATGCAACCTTTAGTTGCGCTGCTGTCTCTATCTTCTCCTTTCTGAGGGACCGTCATTAATCAATAATTATTATTCTACGCTTCATCCTTGATATGCGATTAAGTACCATGTGGTTCTGTATTTTACTCTACTAAAATCTTGAAAACTTCCTGACTCAGTGGTTATTTCAGGATTATGTACTGTAATGAATGTCACTCATTTTAAACTTCCCAATTAGCAAAGAATTCATTGGTAAGTCATTACTCTTCAATCAGAAAAGTAATTGGTAGCAGGGATTTTGATAAAGAGTACAACTGACTCCCCAGCGTAAGTATTAGCGTAGTATGAATGTATGGGCCCAAGTGAGTATTTGGTGTATGAATGCTGTTTGCTAATATCGCGCTGGATCAAAACTATTGACTCAAAGTGAACCGACCCGAATTAAAAATAAGGGATGGTTCGATCACTCATGCACACAGGCCTCTCAGCATCTAGAGGTGGCTCTACATAGCTCTTCACAGGATAACATATTAATCACGTCTCTCCGTTTAGAATACAAACAGGCTACTGCTGCTGGGAAGAAGGATGAGGCATGATCAAATTTGATTTTAGCTGCTGAATCTAATAATAGTAAACTATTCGGGGATACGGTCAACGCTCTTTTTAAAAAAAATAATGTTATCCCTGAGTTTTATTCTTTTGTTTCTTGTGTAGCATGAGCTGATCACTTTTTAAAAAAAATTCAAACATAATCAAAAGGAAAGTGGTATTGAGGTATGTGTGGTAATGTATAGGCAGAACCCTCTCCCTCTAGCTATTTCCACTGGTGAGGTGACCACAGCCTTGCATGATAGTGCAGGGGGAAGGGCTCCTGGGCCTGATGGGGTGCCAGTTGATGCATTTAAAGAAGCCAAAGAATTTTGGGGACCTATTTTGACTAAGGTGTTTAATGCTGCTGCCATCTGTACGATACCACTCTCCTGGGGCATTTCCAGTGTAGTATCAATCTTTAAGAAGGGCGACAAATCAGACCCAAAAAATGACCACCCTATCTAGCTTTTGGGCTCCTCGGTAAAAGTGATGAGTAGGATTTTAATGAAGAGGGTGGATGAGTGGGCTCAGGAAAATTGTCCTATCCACAGCATAGTTTGGTTTTAGAAAGGGCCTAGGGACAATAGAGCCATGTGTCAACTTAGATCTGATTGGGAAATATACCCATTTGTAGTGCTCTCTCAATACTTTCATCATGCTTCCATTATCTTTTAGCTCCCAAACTCATAGATCTGTGTCTTGTGATGCATACACTAAAATCAGGTTACCCTCTGATGCAAAAGTTAAATCTCTGAGTTCAGTGTGATCCATCAGGTTAAGGAGGATTTTTCCTGTGTTCACATGCCATATTTTTATGCATACATTTTTATGCCAATCGCAAGCAAAAGCTGATCCTGGCCAAACCTGAACTGATGTCATTCGATGTTCATACACCCACTCTGTTTTTCAGGCACAGTAGAGAGAATACTACAGACTTTGTCCCCACAGTCTACTGTGTGTTCATATGGTTGAGTCATTTAATTTAACTTTATTTCGGCCTAAAAGTACATAAAAGTACAAACACAAATATAGTCATAACTAAAATTCATAAATAAAACCAACCTACGCTAATTAGTTTTCCAGAGATCGATTTCGAACGTAATGATAAATAGCTAAAAGAAAGGAAAAATATCTACTTTTAAAATTTACATAAAACCATCATATGATGAGATCTTCCATAATTAAGTAGGCGGTAATAATTTCCTGTGTAATAACCACATAGCCCCCAAGAATTTGGCAAGGGAAATAGCACATAGGGAAGTGTAATTTGTCCTCAGTATGCGCAGACGGCTGTGTTGAGAAAGTTGTTTGCAAATTGGAGCTAACCAAAATTTGTGTGGTCTAGCGTACGCTGGGCAGGCAAAGAGAACATGCGTAAGAATCTCTACCAGAGTCTGGCATAGAGGGCAGGTATCGATAGCCTCAGCTGCCCAGCTCTTCGTGAAGGGGGAGTGTGCCTACTCTAAATTGAAAGTACAGTTTCCTGTCGCAGGGAGCGGTAACCTAATCCCAATAGAGCTCATATCTGGATGTAGACTTAAAATCAAGAAATTTTAATGATAATGCAGGAAGATCTACTGTTGCAGCTGCCTTACTGCTACGGCTGACCAGTATAACTTCATGAGGACTTTTTTTGGAGGGAAAGTTATGGTAGCTGCATTGGTCCACAATTCAGGGGCCCCAATAAACTATAACATCTCTTTGATGAGCCTGATCCAAGGAATTCTCACTGAGTGAGCTGCTAAGATAACGTCATGGAGATCTGATGTATAGTGCTTGAGTTCTGGAGTAGACCACAACCGCCTCCAATATAACAATGGACGTAATCTGGCTTTGTCCTGGAGGTTTCTCACGCCCAGGTCCATATGTAATGGGACCAAAGGTGTGCTAACAGGAAGTGGCCCTAATTTGCGGAGAAATTTGTTCTCAGTCATTGCAAGAGTGTTTGTATTCGTTTGGGCCCAAACCTCTGCCCCACACAGGGCTGACCCTATGGCCATAGCTTCATATAACTGCATAGTAGGCCAAATTTGTTTGGTAAAAGATGTTTTGTATTCGTTGAGGGTTGCTCCCGTTGTTTGGCTAATTTTTAGTACAGCGTTGTTCAAGTGCAAATTCCACGCCATGGTACTACTGAATGTTATGTCAACAAAAGGAGGGACGCAAAGGGCTTGATAAAGGTCCAACGTACATGCCCTAAATTAAGCCAAGAGACAAAAAGGTACGGAGTTCCTCAGGTGGGTTATTGCTCACCTTGTGTATACTCTAGGTAGTGAGGAGGTGGGGAATACCTCCTGTCGGAACTAGGACCCTCACACACCCAGCAAGCTAGGTGTCATGCTTCATCATATGGGTCTGCTCCTCGTCAGGCCAGCGCTGCAATGCTTGACGGGCACCCATAAAGGGGCTCTTTATCGGAGATCTTTTGTTCCTCGCTGTATTGGTGCCGTGGGTGTGAGGGGCCTAGGTACGTGTAGATGTGAGATGTGAATGTAAAACAGGTAAAGGAAGCCTCTATGATGAATTTTATTCTGTAAGGGTCCCAACCTGATTAAAAGAAATGGAGGGGGGCGAATGTTTTGTTGTAATGTGACAAAAAATTTTCCTTAACCCCTAGATGGTCAACATGTTTCTCGCCTCATTAAGTCACGGAAGTAATCAGCTGGCGATTCTTCAGGACCGAGTGAATAATAAAAACTATCTACAGTGGGTGGCAAGGTGCAACGCTACCTACCAATTGCTCTACCCGTGGGTCATTACCCCGAGAAAAGGCAGTCAACCTAGAGTACAAAAAAGAAATTTGAAAACCATAACATGGGAGTGAGAAATGGTCCCAGTTAAATTCAATCAATGTGGATCAATTTTCACATTCATAAGTCGAACATATATTAAAAAACACACAGTGCTATCATGCCATTCAAGCTCTGTGTATACTTCTGTACAATACCCCTGTGTATACATGCTAAAAAAGGTGTGACTTATTGGACCGTGGTGGTGAGTGGACAAAAGCTCACCTCTTCCAGGTATCTAAATCTGCCTCATCAGTTATCAGCGAAGTATGAGGACACTCAATGTAGTGTCTCTGTATGGAATGAGACATAAATTACCAGATCATAATCATAGGCTCTATGTACACTAGTTCGATGCTCACTTACTAGTCCTGGTGCACTAGGTTGTAAGGAGCAGAAGGTCCGGGTCAGGGTGGTTGTAGCCTGCAGTTATGACCCCAAACCAATGACACGATCAATTGTTGGTGCTCACACTGGGCTGGTGTGTCTGGTGGCGCCGCACGCCGTGCCCCAAACAGGATGCTCGCAGTGCTGCTCCTGTGAAGTGGCACAGCGTAAGCGCCCCCAGGGGCCCTGCCGCGTAATGGGCTAATGCCATATGAAAAGAGTGTCCGCTTAAAGCTCAGTGGCTTAAGGCTCGCAGCGCCTGATCCCGGTACCTCTTACCTCCATTAGTCGCCGGTGTCAGAATGAGCCTCCAACAGGATGTGCATACTCACCTGCTCCCGCTCGGAGCCTCGTGGCTGACCTACCCGCTCCGCTGCAACCAGGAAGGTATCATGTCACAGCAGGAACCTGTTTAAATACCTGCCGCGAAGACAGCAGGGCGGGTGAAGTGGCCACAGCTAGAATCAAAAACGGAATCACCGATTGGTGGAAAAGTGATGTCATTGTAGACAGAATCATGGCGGCCATCTTGGAGTGTGTAATTATTGTTAGTTACAGCCAAATCAGTATGGGGATGGTACTGCTGTCTAACTATAGAGTTCAATAAAGGTGGGAGATGCAGTGTGTGGAGATATATGACACTGCAAGGGGTACCTCATTAGATTCTAAAAGATCAAAGTGGAATCACACAGTAGTAAAAACATGATGTCCTTATTTACGGAATCATGGCGGCCATCTTGGAGTGTGTTATTAATGGTTAATCACAGCCTAATCAATATAGGGATAGTGCGTGGCTGCTGCTATCTAACTATAGAGTTCAAAAAAGGTGGGAAATGCAGTGTGTGGAAATATGTGACACTGCATGGGGTCCCTCATTAAGTTCCGAAAGATTCGGTAACAGTCAAAGTGAAATCACGTAGTAGTTGAAACATGATGTCCTTGTTGACGGAATCATGGCGGCCATTTTGAAGTGTGTTTCAGTTAATCATGGCCATGTTGGTATGAGGGTTGTGTCGGAGCATGGAAGCTGCCTAGTAACTATAGAAGTGCAACAGATAATAGATGCAGTATCTGAAGATAGTCAACACTGCCTAAGGTACCTCCTTAAGGTCCCAGATGGTTCAGTGGCGGGGGAACCTTATAAGGAACAATAGTTGTCATCATGTAGTGTATAATAAGCTCCCATGGCATGCTGTAGGTAAGGATCATGTGTTAATTAATGGTGCTCCAAGGGATGTCATCATTCAAGCCACTATTGGCTGAGTCAAGACGAAACACCCACCTTTGTTCAATCCTGAACAGGGCTGTATGTGTTATTTGTTGATGTGCCTCGAGGACTACCCAACGTAGACTTTCTGGGGGATGTCTCAGTTCTGTAAAATGGGTATATAGTTTGGTGTTTGTCTTGAGGCAACGAATACTGCTTTTATGTTCAGTTATTCTGGTTTTAATGGCCCTCATGGTCATACCGATGTATCTTTTCTCGCAGGGGCATGTCAACAGGTACACACAACGTGGTGTGTTACAATTCGTGTGTTTAGTGATCGTCCATGTGAATGTGTCAGACAATGCCAGTTCTTTAGTGTGTTTAGTCTGTGGACAAACGGTACATGAACCGCAAGGATAGTGTCCTACGACAGGGGGGAGGTCCCACAGTTGTCTCTAGTTTGAACTGTTTCTGTTTTTGGGTCTCGTATGTATTAACATGTCTTTTAGGTTGTTAGTACGCTTGAACGCAAACCTAGGTTTCGGTATTGTCAGTGTGCCTGTGTTCAAGATCTCCCAATGTTTATTCACAGCCTTCTTGATCAGATTAGATCTAGGTGTGTATGTGGTTACACAGGTCACAGTGTTGGAGGGTTCTTTTACATGTACCTCTAGAAGGCTTTCGCGATGGTTATTTCTCGCTCGTTTCACGCAAGAATTAATTTGTTTAGGGTATTGTCTTTTTAGTAAGTTATCTGACAGTGTCTCAGCTTCAGTTTTGTAGTCATTTATTGAGCTACAATTCCTCCTAATCCGTAAAAATTGGCTGAAGGGTAGATTATTTTTCAGAGTCTTTGGATGAAAACTGCTATATAACAGCAAGCTGTTCCTATCAGTAGGCTTTTTAAACATAGTAGTGGTTAGTTTGCCCTCTTGCAATTTGATGGTGAGATCCAGGAAAGCAATTTCAGTTGGTGAAATTGTATGGGTGAACCTCAAGTACTGGTTCTTAGTATTGATCCACTCACAGAATTCATTGCATGTCTGTATGTCCCCTTGCCAGAAGATCAGTATGTCGTCTATAAACCTCTTCCATAGTCTCAGGTTAACTACGAAGGGATTGCTGGCATGTCGGATAGTTTCTTGCTCAAATGCCGCCATGTATAGACAAGCTACACTGGGAGCAAAGGTACTCCCCATCGAAGTACCCTGAGACTGATGGAAGAGTTGGTTGTTAAATTCGAAGAAATTCTCTGTTAGGGCTAAGGTGGCACATTGCATAATGAATGGGATGGGAGTCGGTGCCACCCATTCAGTTTCCATTAGTGCAGTTTCTATCACTGTCAGTGTCTCTCTCTGTGGGATATTGGTATATAGTTGCTCAACATCCAGGGTGATCAGGAGGTTGATATCAGTGGTGTTTTCCAATTCCCCCATAATACGTAGGATATCAGTGGTGTCCCTGATGTATGAGGGAGTCTGTTTGACCAGAGGTTGCAGGAAAAAGTCAAAAAATTGCGACAAGGGTTCTAGCAGAGAACCGATCCCTGAGACTATGGGTCTGCCCGGGACTGGGGTGGTCCCCTTATGTATTTTCGGCAGAGTGTAAAAGTAGGGGGTCTTGGGATGTTTAGTGATCAGAAAATCAGCTTCTTTTCTGCTGACCCACCCATTACTCTCTGCCTCAAAGACCATCATAGCAATCTTAGTTGATAACCGGGCTGTGGGGTTCGTTGCTATGGGGGTATAGAATTTTCTGTTCTGGAGTTGGAGTAAGCATTCAGAGTCATAATCCGTAGTGGATTGAATGACCGTTGCTCCCCCTTTGTCAGCCTGTTTTATTGTGATGCTGTTGTCTTCTGCCAGTGATTTGATAGCTGCACGTTCCTGATTGGAAAGGTTGTGAAAAGGAACTCTGTTTCCCTCATTTTTAAGTTCTTTTAGCACGGCTTTTTCAAATGTCAATACCTCCACCGGTACCATACCGCTGGTGGGTGTAAAGGTAGAGGGGTTACGTAGGCCTGAGTCTAGTTTGGCAGGTTCTTCTGTATCCTCAAAATAAGCCCTCAGGCGCACCTTTCTGAACAGGTTCTGGATTTCGCACTGTTCTAGAAATTTATCATCTTTGGGGGTAGGAACATATCCAAGCCCCTTCTCCAGTACCGTTTGTTCTATTGATGTCAGTTGCCTATGTGATAGGTTTACCACTAGACTCTCCTGCCCTGTGTTTTGCTCCTGGTTTCCACCATATTGGGTTGTTGGTCCTGCCACTGGACCTGTTTTAGTCCTCCTCTTCTGCGCCCTCTTCCTCTGCCCCAGCCTCTGCCTAAAAAAGGTGGGTGGCTAGCAGGGTAGAATTGGGGTTGGCCTTGGGGATATATAGGAAAAGGCCAGTATGGAGGTTGTGGGCCTTGAAAATTATGTATGGGATAGTTAGGAGTTTGTGGGCGGTTATTTCTCCTCTGATTAGGGCCCCCCCAACTCCCGCTGCTGGAGTCACTACTGGCTGAATCTCTTCTATTTGCGTCCCTACTTTCATCAGAAGAGTAGCTTGTCTTGTTGGTCGTATAATCAGCCTTCAAATATGGATATATTTTCTCTTTATCGAATCAGTTTATATCCTTTTGGAGCTTGCTGACCTTCTGCTTCAACAGGAATTCTTTATGCTCAGCAATCTCATTATTGAGTTCTGTCAGTTTGGTTTTAAACAGGGTTGCCTGAATGGTGGTTTTGATGGCCCCTTCAACCACTTGTATTCTGATGAGGAGCGCATCAGCTATCCTTCTTGCCGTGTTAATGATGAGGATAAGTAAGTCCCTGGTGCATTTCCACGCCACCAGGGACCACTCCTTTTTTAAAACTACGTCGTCCAGGAAAAGTCTAGGGACGTTTTTTACTATCAGACCATTAGGTGCAATATTAGCCCTCAGGTACTCGGTCATCATTGCTCCGTGGAGCGTGATTTTGAGCCAATCCCTCTTCATATTAGTCAGGGTGGTCCAATCCTCGGACGGTGCCCCTAAGGCTGAAGGGCCATCCCCCCCTAAAATGGATGGCGTATTCCTGAGTATTTCTGCGGCTATCTCTTCGCCGAAGCTGAGACCTGGGTTGTCATTCATGATGGCTGGTATAACAGGGGATACTATAAAAGAAGGGGACTAAGACCTGAGTCCCGGCGAATGGGCCAATAACCATCCCTCTGGTAACCTTGGAAGTCCCACGGGAATGCCCGTGCGAAGATATGTCAACAAAAGGAGGGACGCAAAGGGCTTGATAAAGGTCCAACGTACATGCCCTAAATTAAGCCAAGAGACAAAAAGGTACGGAGTTCCTCAGGTGGGTTATTGCTCACCTTGTGTATACTCTAGGTAGTGAGGAGGTGGGGAATACCTCCTGTCGGAACTAGGACCCTCACACACCCAGCAAGCTAGGTGTCATGCTTCATCATATGGGTCTGCTCCTCGTCGGGCCAGCGCTGCAATGCTCGACGGGCACCCATAAAGGGGCTCTTTATCGGAGATCTTTTGTTCCTCGCTGTATTGGTGCCGTGGGTGTGAGGGGCCTAGGTACGTGGAGATGTGAGATGTGAATGTAAAACAGGTAAAGGAAGCCTCTATGATGAATTTTATTCTGTAAGGGTCCCCACCTGATTAAAAGAAATGGAGGGGGACGAATGTTTTGTTGTAATGTGACAACATTTTTTGCTCAACCCCTAGATGGTCAACATGTTTCTCGCCTCAATAAGTCACGGAAGTGATCAGCTGGCGATTCTTCAGGACCGAGTGAATAATAAAAACTATCTACAGTGGGTGGCAAGGTGCAACGCTACCTACCAATTGCTCTACCCGTGGGTCATTACCCCGAGAAAAGGCAGTCAATCTAGAGTACAAAAAAGAAATTTGAAAACCATAACATGGGAGTGAGAAATGGTCCCAGTTAAATTCAATCAATGTGGATCAATTTTCACATTCATAAGTCGAACATATATTAAAAAACACACAGTGCTATCATGCCATTCAAGCTCTGTTTATACTTCTGTACAATACCCCTGTGTATACATGCTAAAAAAGGTGTGACTTATTGGACCGTGGTGGTGAGTGGACAAAAGCTCACCTCTTCCAGGTATCTAAATCTGCCTCATCAGTTATCAGCGAAGTATGAGGACACTCAATGTAGTGTCTCTGTATGGAATGAGACATAAATTACCAGATCATAATCATAGGCTCTATGTACACTAGTTCGATGCTCACTTACTAGTCCTGGTGCACTAGGTTGTAAGGAGCAGAAGGTCCGGGTCAGGGTGGTTGTAGCCTGCAGTTATGACCCCAAACCAATGACACGATCAATTGTTGGTGCTCACACTGGGCTGGTGTGTCTGGTGGCGCCGCACGCCGTGCCCCAAACAGGATGCTCGCAGTGCTGCTCCTGTGAAGTGGCACAGCGTAAGCGCCCCCAGGGGCCCTGCCGCGTAATGGGCTAATGCCATAAGAAAAGAGTGTCCGCTTAAAGCTCAGTGGCTTAAGGCTCGCAGCGCCTGATCCCGGTACCTCTTACCTCCATTAGTCGCCGGTGTCAGAATGAGCCTCCAACAGGATGTGCATACTCACCTGCTCCCGCTCGGAGCCTCGTGGCTGACCTACCCGCTCCGCTGCAACCAGGAAGGTATCATGTCACAGCAGGAACCTGTTTAAATACCTGCCGCGAAGACAGCAGGGCGGGTGAAGTGGCCACAGCTGGAATCAAAAACGGAATCACCGATTGGTGGAAAAGTGATGTCATTGTAGACAGAATCATGGCGGCCATCTTGGAGTGTGTAATTATTGTTAGTTACAGCCAAATCAGTATGGGGATGGTACTGCTGTCTAACTATAGAGTTCAATAAAGGTGGGAGATGCAGTGTGTGGAGATATATGACACTGCAAGGGGTACCTCATTAGATTCTAAAAGATCAAAGTGGAATCACACAGTAGTAAAAACATGATGTCCTTATTGACGGAATCATGGCGGCCATCTTGGAGTGTGTTATTAATGGTTAATCACAGCCTAATCAATATAGGGATAGTGCGTGGCTGCTGCTATCTAACTATAGAGTTAAAAAAAGGTGGGAAATGCAGTGTGTGGAAATATTTGACACTGCATGGGGTCCCTCATTAAGTTCCGAAAGATTCGGTAACAGTCAAAGTGAAATCACGTAGTAGTTGAAACATGATGTCCTTGTTGACGGAATCATGGCGGCCATTTTGAAGTGTGTTTCAGTTAATCATGGCCATGTTGGTATGAGGGTTGTGTCGGAGCATGGAAGCTGCCTAGTAACTATAGAAGTGCAACAGATAATAGATGCAGTATCTGAAGATAGTCAACACTGCCTAAGGTACCTCCTTAAGGTCCCAGATGGTTCAGTGGCGGGGGAACCTTATAAGGAACAATAGTTGTCATCATGTAGTGTATAATAAGCTCCCATGGCATGCTGTAGGTAAGGATCATGTGTTAATTAATGGTGCTCCAAGGGATGTCATCATTCAAGCCACTATTGGCTGAGTCAAGACGAAACACCCACCTTTGTTCAATCCTGAACAGGGCTGTATGTGTTATTTGTTGATGTGCCTCGAGGACTACCCAAAGTAGACTTTCTGGGGGATGTCTCAGTTCTGTAAAATGGGTATATAGTTTGGTGTTTGTCTTGAGGCAACGAATACTGCTTTTATGTTCAGTTATTCTGGTTTTAATGGCCCTCATGGTCATACCGATGTATCTTTTCTCGCAGGGGCATGTCAACAGGTACACACAACGTGGTGTGTTACAATTCGTGTGTTTAGTGATCGTCCATGTGAATGTGTCAGACAATGCCAGTTCTTTAGTGTGTTTTGTCTGTGGACAAACGGTACATGAACCGCAAGGATAGTGTCCTACGACAGGGGGGAGGTCCCACAGTTGTCTCTGGTTTGAACTGTTTCTGTGTCTCGTATGTATTAACATGTCTTTTAGGTTGTTAGTACGCTTGAACGCAAACCTAGGTTTCGGTATTGTCAGTGTGCCTGTGTTCAAGATCTCCCAATGTTTATTCACAGCCTTCTTGATCAGATTAGATCTAGGTGTGTATGTGGTTACACAGGTCACAGTGCTGGAGGGTTCTTTTACATGTACCTCTAGAAGGCTTTCGCGATGGTTATTTCTCGCTCGTTTCATGCAAGAATTAATTTGTTTAGGGTATTGTCTTTTTAGTAAGTTATCTGACAGTGTCTCAGCTTCAGTTTTGTAGTCATTTATTGAGCTACAATTCCTCCTAATCCGTAAAAATTGGCTGAAGGGTAGATTATTTTTCAGAGTCTTTGGATGAAAACTGCTATATAACAGCAAGCTGTTCCCATCAGTAGGCTTTTTAAACATAGTAGTGGTTAGTTTGCCCTCTTGCAATTTGATGGTGAGATCCAGGAAAGCAATTTCAGTTGGTGAAATTGTATGGGGGAACCTCAAGTACTGGTTCTTAGTATTGATCCACTCACAGAATTCATTGCATGTCTGTATGTCCCCTTGCCAGCAGATCAGTATGTCGTCTATAAACCTCTTCCATAGTCTCAGGTTAACTCCGAAGGGATTGCTGGCATGTCGGATAGTCTCTTGCTCAAATGCCGCCATGTATAGACAAGCTACACTGGGAGCAAAGGTACTCCCCATCGAAGTACCCTGAGACTGATGGAAGAGTTGGTTGTTAAACTCGAAGAAATTCTCTGTTAGGGCTAAGGTGGCACATTGCATAATGAATGGGATGGGAGTCGGTGCCACCCATTCAGTTTCCATTAGTGCAGTTTCTATCACTGTCAGTGTCTCTCTCTGTGGGATATTGGTATATAGTTGCTCAACATCCAGGGTGATCAGGAGGTTGATATCAGTGGTGTTTTCCAATTCCCCCATAATACGTAGGATATCAGTGGTGTCCCTGATGTATGAGGGAGTCTGTTTGACCAGAGGTTGCAGGAAAAAGTCACAAAATTGCGACAAGGGTTCTAGCAGAGAACCGATCCCTGAGACTATGGGTCTGCCCGGGACTGGGGTGGTCCCCTTATGTATTTTCAGCAGAGTGTAAAAGTAGGGGGTCTTGGGATGTTTAGTGATCAGAAAATCAGCTTCTTTTCTGCTGACCCACCCATTACTCTCTGCCTCAAAGACCATCATAGCAATCTTAGTTGATAACCGGGCTGTGGGGTTCGTTGCTATGGGGGTATAGAATTTTCTGTTCTGGAGTTGGCGTAAGCATTCAGAGTCATAATCCGTAGTGAATGTTATCCCCAAATAGGTGAAGCTATGAAGAATTTCAAGAGGTTCCCCTCCCAGAAATATGCTCTTTTTGTGAGATTTATGGGGATTATGCCTCATTAGCTTTGTTTTGGCCGTATTGATCTCCAGTCCCCTCTCAACACAGAACTCCTCAAAGCAGGCCAGGAGCTTCTGGAGACCTCTCAGGGTCTTGGAGACAAATAGGGTATCGTCAGCAAATAATAGTATTTGTGTTTTGACGTGGGCCAAAGAAGGAGCGTAAGAATCAATTTTTGCTGGAAAGGGGACAATATTGTTTATGTAGAGAGATAATAGTGTGGGGGCTAACACGAAACCCTGTCGAACACCCCTATCCACTGTGATCTTATCAGTGAGCTCTTCTTGTTTCCCCCATCGAATTCGAGCTAAATTCTCCTAGTGTAGGCGAACAATCAGGGACAATAGATGTGTTGGCATTCTCATGTCACTGAGTGTCTGCCACAGTTTGGCGTGTGGGACCAGATCAAAGGCTGAGCGTAATTCGACCAAAGCAACATATAAGTTGCCTTTTCCTTCAAGAACTATACGCCAATAGATCATCAAAAAACATAGGGCCTGTTCTATTGTTGAAGTTTTAGATCGGAATCCTGCCTGGAGAAGGCGGAGGATGAGCATATCTATCATCCAAGTTTGGATTTTAGCAAGAATGCATTGACAAAAGATTTTTTGAATACAGTCGATGAGGCTTATCGGCCTATAGTTAGGAGGAGATGACCGATTGCCTTTCTTGAACACAGGAATCACTGGGGCACCTTTCCAAGACTCCAGGACGGGGTCACCAGCCACAATAGCATTCATTAGAAACAGAATGTATCTGGACCATGGCTCCTTATCGGATAAGAAGACATCCACTTGAACTCCGTCAGGGCCAGCTGCTCTGCCTCTTTTAGTGGCTGTTAATGATTGATCTACATCAGCCAGATTGAAGAAGTCTTCCCGAGGGAAGCAACGAGGCATCATATAGTTAGATTGAGAGAGTTTGCAGACGTATGACCACTTGCGTTGGCGTAGAAGTTTAAAAAAATGCTCAGCTCATGTTGATGGGGCAACAATGTTGGCTGTGTCTTGCTCGATTGAAGTCCCCCTAAAAGCTACCAGCTTCCAAAAGAGAGACAAATTTTTATTGGTACATGCCGCGTTGAAAGTAGTCCATCTCAAATCGTCCCAACTTTTTTTAGCTTTAATAATAGCATGTTTATAAGCTTTACGGGTTGAGGTTATGCTGGCCAGGTCTTTGTTTTTAATAGCCCTAGCTAGGAGTTTTTGATGTTTACGACAATTTGAATCAAACCAAAGGAGTCATTTTGGGCTTGTTCTGCTTTGGGTTTGTTGGAACTACAAAATGGCCAGCTATGCGATCAAACAGAGCCACGTGATTCGTGACTAGTTGGGTGTGTGAATCCAATTGCACGCTCTCCATCAAAGTCATAGTCCCCTCGAATACAGCTTTAATGGAGGAAATGATTTCAGGATGGCTAGCGCCTGGTTCCACCTTAAATGGCGTTTGTCAGAGTAATTCTGATATCCCTTGAAAAAAGGGTAGATGGGGGGAATAAAGAAGTGGGGGCCTTTCAGGGACAGAGAAAGAGGATTATGATCACTCTTACATCTCACAGGAATACGCATGTCAATGACGCATGGCTATCCACCAAGATGTAATCAATCCTACTCGTATGTAACGATTTATTAAAGGTGTGGGCACCCAACTGATCTGATTCAGTGCGCCCAATTGCAGCTCTTAGGCCATATTCCATAGTTAGAAGCTGGAGGGCAATCTGGGTCCATCTGCGGATGGGAGAAAAATCCAATCAGGGATGGACCATATCTTATACTCTTCGCTGAGCGAAAAATGATCAACTGAGTCTAGAGGTTAGAAGGTGGCATTGCAGTCATCTGCGATTAAAAGATCAGCATCAGGGGGAGACAAGTCAAAAAGGCCTTCAAGTATATGGACTTGGGTGACTGGACCCCACCTTTGGTGCCTCGGATGTATACATTGTAAAGACTGAGCTTCTAGTTGCTCTTAAAACTAATTTCTATGACCAATATATCCGGTGATCCAGATGTTAGTGGTCTTATGCCACAGTTAAGGGAGGCTCTAACCCAGAGAGCAAGGCCTCAGGATGGTCTACCCCGCTGACTTGTAATAGCTGGCATAGAGAAATTAAGAAACCCAGGTTTGTGGATTGGCCCTACAGACCATGTCTCCTGAAAGAATAATATGTTGTGGTCATCCACAAAAGAGATCTAATCAGGTAGTAAAAGCTTGGATCTAAGACCAGCAACATTCCAAGAGATGAAAGATAGATTGTCAATGCCTTCCTGGGTAGCCGTATCGTGAAAGATTGTGACATTAAGAGTGCTCTTTGGTCGATTGTCAAAAAATGTGGATTCACTTGCTCTAGTTGTAGCAGGTAGAAGATGATCAAGAGATTGAACTTTACCAGATATAAGAGCATGTGGGATTAAAATAGGATGTATGGGTAAGGTGGCTATTGGGTCTGGGTGGGCAACCCCACCAGCCTTAGTAATGGTGCAAGGAGAGGAATTAAGATCATCTACAGGGCTGGAGCCTAGTTGAATGATTGCCTCGAGTGGCGAGCATGCGAGACCGGTGTTGAAAAGACAAGAAGCTGGCCTACTCTAAACTTCGTCTCGGTGGTCGCAGTGATTACTGCCTATATGTGCCAACGGATGATAAGCAAATGTGTACGGAGCCTGATTGGGTCAATCAATGTGATTCAGCATAGATGAATATGTACCAGAATACAAACAAATTTGTGGCCTGGTGTATTTAAACTGGATAATGGATGTCTCTGGAGGGATAGTCCTATGATCCAAGTCAACTTGGTGGCATGATCATAAGCCACCACGGGTGTTTGGACCACGTATACATCAGTCAATATATCAAAGCAATTACTACAAGGAAACCCCTCAAGAAGAGGATCAGAGGATGCCATTGCTGAAGGTACGTTCAAGGAGGGTGAACTTGTGGCCTTATGGGTCTCTACAGGTGGTGCAGCAAGGTGCTCCCTTGTATTTAGGAACATCTTGGGTATTTTATAAGAGCGGTCTGGTACTTGAGGTGAAAATGACTCCGTGACATTAGTAGAGACCCCTAGGTGATCAGAGCAAACTGGAGACACTATCTGTTCGCACTCGGTCAGCAAGTTGTCAATTCTGTTGAGGACACGTTTGGCCCCGGGAGTCTTTTGGATTTTCTTGGGGTTCTTGGGTTTAACTCCCCCCCCCCCCCATCTTGCTTTAACCATACAGGACAACAGCCAAATAAGTAGCAACGCCCCAGATAGAAAAAAGGAAAACCATAATCCTTGGTAGAAACTTTTGGAAAAGCTGGGCATCTAAACAGAGCCCATACATCAGACACCAAAGTGGACAGAAGACGGTTTTGAGGAGTGATGCAAGACCAGATTAGATATTCGCCATCAGTGAAGATCCTGCCACATATTGACACCTGGTGGGAAACATATAAATCAATAGAATGTTACAGATTATCAGGAGTTACCCAGCCCAAAATTTACCAGTGTGACAGCAAGCGTTCTTCCTGCTTAGTTTGCTAACAACGTATTTGAGGTCCTTTAGAATTGCAAATGCCTGCCAACTGCAAAAATAAAGAGAATTCAATGTCAGGCTTAATTTGCCAGAAAAAAATAAATGTCAGAAATTAAAGTTCTCCGTTTTTTTCACCAACACAGATATTTGCTTTAGTTTAACAAGAGAGACAGTTTACCACTGTGCGGTTTGGTCTCTCTCCAGCACCATGATGTTTCACATTAACTTTCCCAAGGAAGGTGGTGGCAAAACGGGTGTGGGTAATCATTTATCTATTCGACACAATCTCCTTGTCATAGTATATGACAATGAGGACACAGGTGCTTACAGCAGTTAACCTTGTATGGGCAATGACTAACTCCATGGTCTAGCTGGAGAATGGGGACTCCTGTAGTTACACATTCTTCATGCCGATCGCAGGCGATTTACCTAATTTCTCCACATCTGCCAGCCGTAATGGTTTGTGTTAGGTGGGTAAAGTTGGTAATGCAAAAAGTAGGGCTGCATACCTCTACAGTTGGAGCCCATACAATGTAGGGCCAGTAAGGAAATCTGGGCGAGGAGGTCACTTGGAAAACATAATTAATGTAATGGCTGGTCTGGGTGTCTGTCTTTAATAAATTACATTTTAAGAGAGTCAATCTCATTGCATTGTTGGAGCCAGACATACAATTTAGCTTTACATAGCTATCATAACGGTTAAAAACAGAGGTATGCATTATACCCAAAAATTAATGGACGCTGGTAATAATTTGCATAGTCTGTGGTCTTGGTGGTGTGAGGCTTATAACTACTGAATCGCTTCAGATGCTTATTTTCGTGTTTGGGCAAAATGGCAAGGAAAAGCTGAAAATGCAGTGAGAGTTGGTAAGATGAAATCTAGTGAAGCCGGGTGAACATTATCAGAAAGTTTTGTTGCAAAAAAAAAAAAAAAAGAAGGTGGTAAAGGTAAAGCACTAAGCCTATTTATTGGGACTGTTCTCATACTGTATTGCTTGCTTATCAGCCTTTCCATATGGTGTCTCTGTAATTGAGTTTGGACAATGGGTTATTTTACTTTGCTGTCAGTACAAAAACGTAAGAGAAAAGCAGAACACTGTCCTGCTCATGCTTAAAGGATCCAGAACTGGTGTTATTATTGGCATGGAAAACCTACATTCACACTCAAGAGAAATCCATAGCAGACCGCTACAGGTTTACTATGAGCCAAAAGAGCAGTGTGCAAACCCCTGTTCTTTTCCATCCTGCGTGCAAATGTAAAACCAGACCTTCGTGTGAATTCTACTCCTGTAAACGTCTCCCTCAAACCAATTTAAATATATTCTGTGATCAAGCAAAAAAGAAAATATACTAATTAGCTCGATTAAAGAATGTTATTTAAAATGGCTTAAGCAAAAACTTTAATGGAGTGGAATTACTATGTAGGTCTGGTTTTACTCTTGCATGCAGGGTGGTAAAAGAACAGGAGTTCTTAATTATTAACACTGGATCAGGTTTGTTTACAGGCTACTCTTGGCTTATGGTACAGCTAGAGCGGTCTGGCCAGAATCTGAATGTAGATTTTCCTTGCTATAACACAAATTCAGGATCCTTTACATACAGGCAATAAAATTACTTTTGAGTCCCTATCCAAAATGTCAGACACCGTTGAGCACTGCACTTTACAAGTTAAGTCTTGCTAGATATGAACTAGTATGGAGAATAACACAACTTAGTATCCCCACCAGAGCAGAGGCAAATGTCACCAGAAACTGCCCATAACAAATTTCATGTCACAAGTTTTGCACCTCGCGGAGAAGCATCCAGAAGTTCAGGAATAAAACAGAACATTTTTTGAAATGATCACAGAAGCAACAAATTGCTTTGGGAACTGCATTTGTGGACTCCATCAGGAGAGATTTGCTGCCACATGGTACTATCACGGTCCCATTCTCTACTGGCTTTGTTCTGTGCAATTCCCGTTGTCCTATAAAAAAATAGCACTGCTGATGAATTCTGAAGCAGCAGCCGCTCTTACATTTCAACACCTTCCCATTCTGTACAGCAAGTATTCCGCTTTGAGATGAAAGAAGCCCCTTGCCCCAACGCCGTGCTCGTACCCACCCACACGCTACCGCAGGAGACGAGCCTTCGAAAACTCCAGGAGGAAGCGTGTTTACAGCAGCTCCGGATCACCTAAAAAACTCCAGACTAAGGGCCATAAAGGTCTCTGCTCCGCTCATGGGCCGGCCCGAACTCCGATCACCGCCAGCAACCGGCGTTGTTGCGGTACCATTGTGAAGTTGTTGCTGTTCCCGGCCCAATCACTGCACCTGGTCTGCTCGTTGAGGCGGGCAGGCACAGGTGTATCGCAGGACAGGCAGACCGATGGGTGGTGGCAGTGTGGTGTTGCGTGCTGCGAGGGGGGGGGGGTCTATCTAGCTTGTTGCGGTGCCATAATTGATGGCATAATACGTGGCTCTCTTTGACCTGGGTTTTTTTTTAGGACTCTCTGGTCTCTCCTTGTTCCATCTTGCTGAGAAGTTCTTTTTGAGCTGCAGGGGCAGGACTTCAGGGCCTTAGAGCCTAAGCTATCCTTAGCTACCCATAAGTAAGCTGACTGACTCTGGCTAAATTTGGGGCCACCAGCTTTCAGTACTACACCCCAAAGCCAGTATTGCCATTATTGCCATTTTTTAACGGCTCTTCGTCTTGTGTGGGTGGAGGCGGCGGATACAGCAAGACTGGGGGAGAAGGTAAGTGATTAGTTGTGGTCGTTGTGCTGTTGCTGTACTGCTGCTTTTCTATCCTGCTAGATTTTGATGAGGTCTACTGATTGACTGGTCACCTGCTGCTGAGGGAGATTTGTATTCGAAATGGCCAAGGATAGGGGAAAGACTCTGGGTATAACCCCCTCCATCACCACGTATCTTACGTCGGCTATGGGGGCCCTTTTCTACCGAAATTAATCTGGTTGAGAATCAGATTGAGGCTGTTGAAAAGGAAATTGTTGATCCAGCACCTTCAACTGATATTCCCCCAGTTTCCTCAAATATGCAAAAAGATATCACTATAGCGGAGTCCACAGGCCAACTGCGCACATCTCCTAGCAAATCTCCTAAAAAGCAAAGCAAGTGGAAATCAAAGAACCCTCAAATCAAAGAGCCCAAAGAAATCAAAGGTCCGGTCTGGAGTTCGAACGTCCGGTCAGTGCTCTGCTGCAGACCTCTCATCCCGCTGGTAGCGTTCATCTGCTTCATGTACACTGCTTCTAAGCGCGTGTGCAGCCCCAGTGCACCTCTGACCAGTCTGTGCCGCTGCCTTTGAGCCCCTGACTCGAGGACTGAAGTCTGGAGAGAATAGAAGGACCGGATGACGGACTGGTGAGGAGCTCATAGGGAGAGCTCCGATGGCTTGGGATTACACATCTTGTGATATCCCGGTTTAGCCCCAGCACCAACCACACCGAAAATACGGAGAAACAGGTAGTAACTCCGCCGGTAACACCTACTACTACTCATCCTCAACGGAATTTATTTTATTTATTTAAAAAGTTTTATATAGCGCTGGCTAGACTCAGAGGTATCAGAGCGCTTTACATGAGAAGATAATATAAAGCAAACATGGCATACAAATAGATAAAAAGATAATGAAACAACGTGTGAGATATACAAAACAAAAATAGATATACAGGTGCAAGAGCTATACACTTCAAGTAACTAGGTATATGATGTTCGGGAAATGGACAGATATTACTGGACAAAATGTAACATGGTGATTGGAGATCAGGTGCAGGACATAGGTTAGGACCCCCGATAATAATTGGGCCAAACATGGCGTATAAGTAGATAAAAGATAATGACATGTGAAATATACAAATCAAATAGATAAACAAATCAAACAAATAGATAAACAAGTCAAATAGATAAACAGGGGCAGGAGCTATACATATCAAGTAATTAGGCAGATGATGTTCAGGAAATGGACAAGTATTACTGGACTAATATAACATGGTGAAATTGGAGATCAAGTGCAGGTCACAGGTGAGGATCCCCAATAATAGTTGAGGAGGTGTATTTTGAGGTCTTTTTGAAGCTGAAATAGGAGGGGTTGCAGCGCAGGTTTTTGGGAGGGCATTCCAGATGATAGGGGCAATACCAGAGAAGGAGCGTGATTGTGTGGCTTTCTTTTTATGCAGTGGTGGTATAAGGAGGAGGGAGTTGGTGCTTCTCAGAGGTCGTGTGGTGCCCACAATGAGGAGTTTCTTGGAGAGGTACTGCGGAGTGTTTTGGTGGAGGACTTTATGAGTGATGCAGGCAGTTTTGTAGGCAGATCTGCCTTCAATAGGGAGCCATTTAAGAGATTTGAGAGCCGGGGATATGTGATCGAAACATTTGCAGTCTATAATGAGCTTGGCTGCAAGGTTGAGCACAGCTTTGATTGGAGCAAGGTGGACCTTGGGGATTCCGTTGAGGATGGCGTTACCATAATCAATACGTGAAAGAACAAGTGACTGAACTACAAGTTTAAAGTCATCGGTAGGTATAAAGGGTTTGATTTTCTTGAGGTGACAGAGTGAAGAGGGCTCCTTTAGCAGAGTTTTTGATGTGGACGTTAAGGGTTAGGGTGTTGTCGATAGAAATACCAAGAGATTTGAAGGAGTTGGACAGGGTGAGTGAGCAGTTGAGTTCGTTAAGGTCAGAGATCCATGATTGAACGGGGAGAGGGTTGTTTTTAGGGGAGAAGAGAATGATTTCAGTTTTATTAGGGTTAAGTTTGAGATGATTTGAGTGGAACCAGGTTTGGATCTTGGTGAGGGTGTTGTTCAGGTGTAAGATGTCATCATGAGTTTTAATCTTGTAATAGATTTGGGTGTCATCGGCGTAGAGGTGGTAGTTGATGCCTGCTTGTTTAAGAATGAGGGTGAGGGGTTCCATAAAGAGGTTAAAGAGGGAGGGAGAGAGAATAGACCCTTGGGGGACTCCAAGGGAGACAGGAGTGGGGTTAGAAAGACAATTTTGAATTTTGATTTGCTGAGTTCGGTGTTGTAGGTAGGAGACGAACCATTTGTAGGCAGTATCGTTGAGGCCGAAACGGGTCCTAAGCACATTAAGTAGGGCTGAATGGTTGACTGTATCGAACACTGCGGAGAGATCAAGGAGGATAAGAAGGCAGGTCTCGCCATTATCAAGTGAGTGGTGGATGTCATCGACGACATTTAACATTGCCGTTTCGATGCTGCAGCCTTTCTTGAAGCCTGATTGAAAGGGATCGAGTAGGTTGAAGTTTTCGATGTGTTTGTCTAGTTGTAGTAGGACACATTTTTCAAGGACCTTTGAGAGAAAGGGGAGGTTAGTGATGGGGCGGAGATTGTTTAGGTCATTGGGGTCAGCATTGGGGTTTTTGATTATGGGAGAGATTTGTCCAAGTTGAAGGGAGGTGGGGACACAGCCAGTGGAGAGAGAGGTGTTGATGATTGTGGTCCAGTATGGGGTGATGATGTGCTTAAGGGCAGGGACAAGGTTAGAGGGTAAGGGGTTTTTTGTGTGGGAGGACGGTTTAAGATTACCAATTATTTTAAGGACTTCTAGCTCAGTCACGGGGAGGAAGTTGAGCAAGGAGGCATTGTTCTTTAATTGTGAGTTAGGGGAGTTGGTTTCCGGAGAAGTGGCAGTTGGTAGGTGTGGGGAGTGGTTAGGGGGGGTGAGGAAGTAGGTGGGAGAGGAGAGTCACTGGGGAGCGGTAGAATAGTGGGCGGAAGAGAGAAGGGGTCAGCTGGTCGTGGGGATGTGGAGTAGGCATTAGAGATGAGGACGGGCTTGCATTGGGAGTTGGAGGGGAGCTGTGTGGAACGGAAGGATTGATCAATTTTGGCTATTTTTTCCGAGAAGAAGTGGGAAATTTCTTCGCATCTGGCTGAGGAGGCGATCAGATTTGGAGGTGCGGGGGAAGTTTGGTTACGAATGATTTTTGAAGAGTTCCCTAGGTCTGTTTTTGGCACGATCAAGTTGTGTGTGGAAGAAGGATGCCTTTTCCTTGAAGATGTGTTTTTGTACGTGGATCTAGCATGTCTGAGGAGTGCAAGATGGGAGGGAGAGGGATGGTGTCTCCAGGTTCTTTCCGACAGTCTGAGTGATCGTCTTTCATTATTAAGCTCGGTATTAAACCAAGAGTTGGAGGGGGTGATTCTTTGGTTTTTGAGTTTAGGCGGGGCTAGTTGGTCAAGAATACCAGTGACAGTATTGTTAAAGTGTTCAGTGAGCTCATTAGCATTTTGTGAGGGGGAATGAGACGAAGTTGAGCTTGGAGTTTAGACTCAAGAACACCCGGAGGGATATGTTTTAGATTTCTGGTCAGTTTCTTAGGTCTGTTAATTTTGGAGGTGGGGAGATTTGCATTGGTAGCAATGGTGAACAGTACAAGGTGATGGTCAGACCAGTCAATGGGGACGATATTGGTCACGGAGGCCAGATCTTCGTTGGAAAGAATGGCGTCAAGGATGGCTCCTTTGGTGTGTGTCGGGGACAGGCATAGTTGTTTGAGTTCATTGATCTCAAGTAGATTAGTGAGGAGGAGATAGTGGGATCATCGGGATCGTTCCAATGGAGGTTAAGATCCCCTAGAAAGAGATTTTTGAGTTGGATAATGAGGATTGTGTGAGGAGCTCAGATAAGTCCTCGATGAAGGGCTGGGGGGGGCCCGGAGGGCGATAGATGTTGTGAAGACGAATTGGGTGGGAATTTTGAGTTGTCAGTTCAGCTTCCAGGTATTCGCAGGAGGAGTAGCCAGAATTATTGACAAGGGATAGCTGAAGTTCATTTTTAAAGATAATGGCTAGACCACCCCCAACTCTGTCAGGTCTATCTTTTCTAAGAATAGAGTATCCCGTTGGGGAGAGTAGGTCAAGTATGCTCGTTGAGTGGTCTTTGAGCCAGGTTTCTGTGAGGAATGCAATGTCAATGGATTCACTCAGGATAGTTTCCGAAATTTCCGTGGCATGTTGGACTGCGGAGCGACAGTTGACAAGCATACATGTAAGTGGTGTGGGGTTGCATATGGTGGGTGGGCAAGTGTGGATCGACGTGAGTTGGGGCGGTGGTCTGGGGGAAGCGATGGAGGAGGGGATTCTATTAGACCCTAAGATAACAGGGATGTGGGAGTAGGGGAGTAGAGGATTGGTGGTTGGTAAGCTAGGAAG
This sequence comes from Calotriton arnoldi, assembly GCA_963921515.1. Classification (NCBI taxonomy): domain Eukaryota; kingdom Metazoa; phylum Chordata; class Amphibia; order Caudata; family Salamandridae; genus Calotriton; species Calotriton arnoldi. The sequence continues at coordinate 701,162 of CAWUFW010003287.1, read as the reverse complement.
GTAAGAGTTGCATAGGTCGGAGAGGTCGGACGGGGAGAGATGGTTCGAGGTGCGGCGAGGTCTATGTATACGGCAGCGGAGAGGAGTCGATCTCCAAAGATTGTGTTTGGTGTTAGGGATTTTCGGGGGAATTTTTGGGAGGCATTTTTGGGGGATTTTTGGGTGGGGCTTTTATGGTGATGGAGGGTTCTGGAGCTGGGGAAGATAAAGTCTTTCCTGAATTGAGAGAGTTTACTAATCAAATTAGATAGGTCATGTTCGATGTTGTGTAGGCTCTGGGCAATTAAGGTGAGGGGAGGTACCGAGGGGGGGGTGGTCTGGGTTAGTTATGGAGGGTGGACTGATGTGTGAGGGGGGAGATAGGGAAGTGGGTGTGGATTGAGGGGTGACGGGGCTGTTAGGTGTGAGGGGTTCGGTAATCAAATTGGATAGGTCAAGTTCAGTGTTGTGTAGGCTCGTGTCAATTGGGGTGGAGGGGGTACTGAAGGGGCGTGGGCGGGGAACCCCGGCATCTTACCTCAGCAACGCTGGAGGGGAGGAGAGGTCCAGTGCCAGCAAGCATCGGGGGTCGACGACAACACCAACCCTGAAATCCAGAAGCAAGTATGGCGGCAATCCCGTTTCGTCCGATCGATCGCAACCGTAGATCTGGTGGTGATGCTCAATGAGACGTCCGCACTGATGAACGGATAGTCCAGCGTCCGCCGGAACTGACCCCGCTGAGATCCCCCGGGCTGTTGAATGGGTCTAGGGACTGGAGCGCGACCCTACCCAAGCGCATGTTTCTGGGTGTGCGATACGGCACGGGCACTTTGTTTGGAGCCTGGGATCTGATCAGCTGAGATCCTCGTTTATCGAGCGTGCTCAGGGACTGGAGAAAGGTCTTACGGGGGCGCCCTGTACTGAGCCTGGAGCTGATCCGGCTTCTACGCGGACGCGCTCGCCGAATGTCCGGATACATGAGGGACCGTGATCATCAGACCACGGAGATTCATCGCTGTCGGGATGGAGGGCATGCACGCCCGTGACTGGGAAAAACACTAACGTACGACGCCCCCCCCCCTCTCAATTCCAGCTCTTAACCTTTAATTGAAGCGTCTCGCAGCAGGAGTGCCCTCATCATGGAAAGTGACTAGCATTGCTATACACAGCAGATACTGTACAAACACAGGACGAGGAGTCTATTTTGGGCTTTCCTGCAAGCAGCTTTTCCTACAATTTATACAAAATGGCAACCATAATTAATTAACTCGGACGTAAGGATATCCTGGACTTGATCTCTGCTAGAAAGAGACAGAGGACTCCTTCTTAAAATCATCCTAATAGAAAAAGAAAGGACCACACACCACAAAGGAAACAATAAAAGGACTACACCCCTAGTGGACCCACTAATGGAAAGGGTGATAGGACTTACTCATAGGAACAGTCATCTACAGCTAACGGGGCGGCCATCTTGGACTAACTCACCTAAAGTCAGCTGGTGCCCATACAACACTGTCACTATCCTCGATGTCATATCCTACATACTCACAGGAACTTAAGTGTCGGATGAGGATTATAGAAGCTAGCAAGCTTAATTCCAAGGAGGAATATCTAACTGGAATTTAGAAAAACAATAGATCACTTTTCAAGGATACTCCTGAAGGGAGATGGGGAGGAATAATAACCAATATATGTCATTATGCAGGAGTATTGTATAAAAAAAAAAAAAAAAGGATTGGGGTAAGGCTAGTGAGGATGAAGACTGTGCCCAGATGAGCAAAGAGACGAGAAGTGATTGTTTGTATTGTTGAGTGAGTGTTTGGAGAGCAGCAGACTGAAGCCCCGGATTAAAATGGATAAAAACCTAGAACCCTCAGGCTACCATGCCTTCACCATTACCTATCCTCCCAATCTCTCCAAAAATGCAGCAAAGAAGTTCAAGCACAGGCTAATAAAAACTGACCCTGAGACTCTTATTTCAGATCCATACTTCTGCGTCAGCAAAGGCATAATATCGAGCGATCTCATCTTCCACACAAAGAAACGTGCTCAGTGGAGAAATATCTTCCATTCCATGCTTCGAATCTCCAATGTCAAAAAAACCCTGCATGCCCTCAAATTGTCGGTAACCGCCTCGGTTCTATGCTCTGCGAATACCACCATTTCCATATACAACAATGGTAATATCCTTGGGGCGTGGTTTGGCGCGCGGCAAGATGGCAGCACAGTAGTGCAGCTCTGCCGGCCGCCGCGGTAATCCTGTAAATATCCTGAAAGGCTGAGACCCGCCGGGGGTCTAACACGACTGTAGAGTGCACCGGAGCGGAGGGCTACCCTCCGGTACGACGCTGAAGGCGGGGGACCGCCCCTGAGCAGAGAAACGCACATCGCAGCGGCCGCGGACATGAAATAAGACGGCAGACGGGCGGCGCTAACCGGGGCCGGGTGCCCAACGCTACACCTACAATCCCGCCGCGGAGGCGGCGCAGCGATCATTGGGCAGCGGCGGCTACGATACCTGGCAGACGGTGAAGCCCTGTCCCTGAACTGGCGCGGACGGAGTGCTGCAACTGCTTGGTGCCCTGCACGCCGCGAACCTGCGGGGCGGCGGGTGAGTGATACGCAAGCGCCCGGCTCCGCTCTGTGATGGAGGCCCCAGCGCGCAAGATGGCTGCCAGCTCCCAGTGAGGCGGAGACTCAAGGTTTGGAGCGTGGCTCGGGGGGACTGCACTGTCGCCGCCACACCGGGCGTCTATTAACTCGGGCCATGGCGCCTCACCCCATTCGCCTGCCCCGGTGGGCTACAATTGACTGAGACTGAGGGGCTGGTGCACTGGAGGTGGAGATGTAAATCCTGAATGACGCAGTGAGTGAAGAGTGGAAATTAAGGCAGAGCCTTGCGATTTGGAGCGGCCGGCGGGCGTGTTGAGGCCTGGATGGCGGCAGACTTGTGGCCCTAGAGCGCGCTGGCAGATGTGGGACTCCTGGGGCTGGAGACTGTGATCACGGCCCGGCTGCTGAAATATCTGCAGGCTGGGGCTACTGCCCGCTTCGGTGACGGAGCGTGAGTGTGGGCGGTAGGCCTCAATTGTTGAAGCTCAAGACAGCGGGATACTGTTGTGTGGTGGGGCTGCCCGCGCCGGTGGGAGTCCGGGTGGCGGCGGCAACCCTTGTGCGCTGGCTGCTGTGCATCCTATACCCGCAGTAAATATGGGGAAGCCGGATAAAAACCAGCCAAGGCTAAACTTTGAGCTACGTAAGGGTGGCAGATCCACACAAAGCGCGGCATCGGACTCAGAGCTAGAATCGACAGCGCAGACATCCACAGCGCTTGAAAAGACGCTTGCGGCAATACAAGCAAGTCTGCAATCTATAGATGGCAAGATCGAGGCGCTGAACGGTCGCATGGACACTATGTCGGCCAAACTTGATAAGCAGGCAACTCGGCTGGGTGAGGCAGAGCAGAGGATATCAGACACCGAAGATGGTCTGCAGCAAGTTGCAGCCAAGACCTCGGACATTGAAAAGATCCTAGCGCTCATAAAAAATAAGAATGAGGACATCGAAGCGCGGTCACGACGCAAAAACGTGCGCATTTTAGGCCTACCGGAGTCCACGAATACGGGGCGGCTGGAGGAATGCGTTGAGGCTCTCATCCGGGACATCTGCGGCCCAGAGACCCTATCCAATATGCTGGTGGTGGAGCAAGCGCACAGATATCTTGCCCCCCGGCCTCCACCGGGAGCCCCTCCCAGGCCTATCATTGCACGCCTGCTCAACTTTAGAGACCGTGACACGGTGCTACGTGTGGCCCGTCAGAAGGGCACCATACAACATCAAGGAAACACCCTTTCTTTTTACCCGGATTTTACGGTCTTGGTCCAGACTGCGAGGAAGGAATTCCAAGGGGTCAAAAAAATATTGCAACAAGAACAAGTACCTTATGCCATGCTGTATCCCGCTCGCCTTCGGATAGGGGTGGACAAGGCGGCAAAAATCTTCAATAATCCAAAACAGGCCCTGGATTACGCTCAATCGCTGCGGCGCAAAAGCAGACAGCTGAACACACATCTGACATTGATGACTGACTACATGAGTCTCTGCTTTCTTCCCGCTCTGGGATGATGGGGCGGGTAAGATCTGCCAGAAGTGGATCTGGCTGTAAAGTAGGGGATTTGTTGCGATACTGATTATGTGTCCCGGCTCCCCATGCTCCCTGACTGCAGGATGCTGTTTGCCCTGTTTAAATATCTCTCCTGATGGGTTTGCTCTGCATTGGATTAGACATTCATGTTTGGGTTGTGGCGGCCTAGCTACGGGGTTCTCTGGGCTGCGGAGAGTCGCTGGAGGGGGACCTACACATCAGAATACTGTTAAATATTAAGATAGGGCGGACGCTTAGAGTCTGCGGAGGCGACCTCCCTTACATATGATTTTGAGTGGGTGGCCGGGCTGAACTATGGGTCCGGCAAGCGTTAAGAAAGGTGTGGATGGCTGTACCCCTCTGGGTGCACTCTTTTTTTGTAATATCCAAATGTAATAAATGGACTAGAGGTGGGTCAGGGGCTTTACCCTACACATCTGAGGGCGGCCTCCTCCCTACTACACCGGGGAGAAGTAGGCGCCACTACGTTCCCCCCTATGGGAGTACCCCATCAAGTTTCGAGGGGGCAGTCCTCCGTGTTTTTGTTGGAGCCCTTTCTGGGAAATGGGTATGGCTTTGGCATGATTGGGTTGCTGAAGTGGGAGGGGGAGTTAGTTTTGCTAAGTTGCAATCAGTTTTATATGATTATGTCGGTACCTCTTTGATGCAAGAAACTCTCTTATTAATGTGTCTACTAAATGGGCGATTTCACACTCTGCTAGAATATACACCGCCAGGCACCTATGGGTGAACAATATAGATGCTTGACATGGAATGTCCGTGGGTTAAATAACCCCAAAAAGATCCGGCAAGTGTTTGGGTACTTGGACAGACACGGCATACAAGTGGCTCTCCTGCAAGAGACGCACCTTACCAGGGAGACAGAAACCAGAATTGCACGAAAATGGGCTGGGTTCAGATTGGCGTCCTCCTATTCCTCTTACGCCAGAGGTGTCCTTATACTGGTCAAGAGGGGCGTCCCGTTTCTTCCAATTAACACTCACATAGACACAGAAGGACGATGTGCCATGGTACACGGGAAACTTGGAAACACACTGGTTACGTTTGTAAATATGTATGGGCCTATTGCTGACGAACCAGAGGCATTTCAACGCATGGTAGGAATACTTAGAGACTGGCCAGAGGCAGTCACAATGTGGGGTGGAGACCTCAATACACATCTAGACCCTGAGCTGGACAGATCAAGCCCACAGGGTGCTCGGTCACCGAAGGTTGCCCGCTGTGTAAACGAAGCTATAATAGAATTTGGGTTGGTAGATATATGGAGATTGCAAAATAGCTCAGTGAAGGAGGGCACACATGCCACACCTGCACACAATAGTTGGTCCAGATTGGACTACTGGCTTATTAGTGCTGAGATAACTGGGTGGAACACAGAGGTTGTCACGCTACCCCGCACACTATCTGACCATAATCCAGTACAGCTAACCTACACTCTCCCAGATACACTGCGCCGCCCATTCACATGGCGTTTCAGATCTGAGGCGCTGCTCGACCCCATTTACACTGACACTATAAGAAAGGCCATAGAGCAATATTTTGAATTCAATGTCGGCACAGTTGATAGCACAGCAACACTATGGGAGGCATTCAAGGTCACGATCCGGGGTGTCTGCATGAGTACCACAGCCGGCATCTTAAAGGACCTTAGACACCAGCTAGCAAAACTAGAAACTACGCTTGCTGGTCTGGAAGCGGCATATAATACGCAACCGGACCTAGAGACACTCAACCGTATTCACGAACTAATTCTTGAGTACGACAATCTGGCGGAGTCTGAAATGCGCTATCTCTCTCGAAGACATGTAGCCAGGGCATATGGTGAGGGCGGGAGACCAGGCAGAAACCTTGCTACAAAACTCAAGACACGTATCGAGCAGACGCGCATTGATAAAATAATCGACGCTAGGGGTGTAGAGCACTATGCAACACTGGAGCAGGTGGAGCAGTTCCGAGCCTTCTATGCTGAGATGTATCAATCGGGCGGGACCACAACCGAAGCCAATGTGGCGGAATATTTAGCAGATGTTGCATGCGCATGGCTAACAGACGGCCATAGAGAATATTTATCCAAACCGATTGGAATATCCGATATTAAAGCGGCCATACGCGATCTTCCCAGTGGAAAAGCACCAGGGCCGGACGACCTAACGGCTGAGTTTTATAAGGAATTCGCGGATCTTTTAGCACCACACTTGTTAGCTGTCTACGCGGAGGCTCACGAAGTGGGCATCTTACCACCCTCCCTACGGCAGGCACTAATCATAACGCTACTCAAAAAAGACAAATCTGCTGACCGATGCGACTCATATCGACCGCTGTCACTGATTAATTTAGATGCCAAAGTACTGGCAAAAATACTGGCGATGAGATTGCAACCCCTGATGCCTTTGCTGGTTCTCCCGGACCAATCCGGTTTTAATACCGGAGAGATCCACATCCCACAATCTTAGAACTATATTTGCAATGATGCACATTCTTGATCCAAGCTTACATGCTGCAGCAGTTATGCTTGACGCGGCGAAAGCCTTCGACTCTATAGAATGGAGCTATATGTTTGTCATCCTACAGAGAATGGGATTCCCTCCGATGTACCTGGGCTGGGTGCGGCTGCTTTACAATGACCCGTCAGCACGGGTGAGGGTGGAGGGACTGACGTTAGAGCCATTCTCGATAAGACGTGGCACCAGACAAGGGTGCCCACTATCCCCCTTACTGTTTGCGCTAGCGCTTGAGCCCCTGGCGTGTGTGATACGCCAAAGACATCGGGAGACAGCCCTTAATGTTCTACATCGCCCGGTAAGCATATCCCTATATGCGGACGACATGGTCCTATTTGTGCGTGAGCTGGATTGTAACTTAGCGCCTCTACTTAGAGAATACACTAGATTTGGTCTATTTTCAGGACTAACTATTAACTGGGACAAATCTGTCATAATACCTCTGACAGCCATTACTTCCCCTCCACCGAGAGACTACCCATTGGTGTGGACTTCAGATCCAGTTAAATACCTGGGAGTCTGGATACATCGAGATCCGGTGGTGGTTCGGCAAGAAAACTATGGGCGTGCTAGTGCCACCCTCGATCAGCAAATCGATCGATGGACTACCTTACCACTCTCCCTATCTGATCGCATAGCCATTGCAAAGATGGTGATCCTCCCGAGATTTTTATATCTTTTTTCCAATATCCCCATCACTATGCCACTGCACTTTTTTAAAACCTTGCGTACGGCTTTGTTCCGATTGATCTGGGGAGGCAAACAGGCACGAGTGGGCTGGGCTACCCTGACACTTGACTACGCCAAGGGTGGATTTGGTGCTCCGGATCTGTACGCGTACTACCTGAGTGCTCAGGCGCAGTATGCATTTTACTGGTTCAACCCACATGCCTATACGCCGCATGTTGCCGTGGAGGATGGTGACGCTAGTCCGACTCCCCTGTCGGGTATCATTACTCACACATCTAGAAACACCCCGAAAGATGAAATTAATCCCATAGATACCACAATTACAGCATGGCAAGATATTGGCAGGCTCACCTCCAAATTACCCATATACGCCCCGGCATTGCCCATTGCACACCATGCGGCCATCTCAGTACTGCAGGAGAAAGGCCCGTTGAAGGCACTCAGAGAAGCTGGACTAAATACAATGCAAGATTTATACCCAAACGGGAAACTCCTCAAGAAGGAGGACCTACAATACATTACTAACCCCACACCCCTCTTTACGTTCACGATACACAGGCTTAGGCATGCCATAAAGTCACATTATTCGAAATACTCGGGCGAACCATCCACTTTACAATCTCTGCAGGTCTTGTTGACTACACCTACACGGAAAAAGCTGGTTACAAAGCTCTACAGAGCAATACGAGCCGACATCCCTAGGCCCCCAGACAGGAGTCTAGCCCGGTGGAATGATAGGCTTTCCACCCCCCTAACAATATCAGAATGGGAAAGTGTATGTAATCTAACCAGACAACTCACACCCAATGGCAACCTTCGCATCATACACTTCAAGTACACACACCAATTGTATTACACGCCGTCCAAGATATACAAATATGGCCTACGGGACTCTAATCGTTGCACGCGTTGCCGCCACTTGGAGGCGGACTTTTGGCATGGGAGTGTGCACGTGTTGCAGATTTATGGGTGCGAGTCGTACGGCATATACGCCAGATGACTGGGATAGATTTACAGGGAACGCCGGAGGAATGCTTGCTGGGTTTGCTGCCACAAGTGAAGGGCACCATGGGTAAATTTGTAAGAGTATCACTGCTGATGGCCAAAAGGCGGGTGGCCATGACATGGGGAGGCAAACATGCACCGCGGGACACTCACTGGCTCAAAGACCTAGTATATTGTAAAGAAAAACTGGAGTTATACGCAGAGGAACTGCCGACGACATCGAAACCCAGGGACATTTGGGAGCCACTGCGCCAATTCCTTCACCAACGGGACATAATAGATTCACCTACACAAGAGGCTTAGGGGTATTGAAAGGCAGAGTGGACACAGAAGATTTTAGAGAAATGAGAAACTTGAAATATATAAACTATAATCGCAATGTACCGATGAGTCACGAGTTGTGACAGTTGTTTGTAATGTTGCGTAGTAACGCATGACACCTATGTTGGTGAAATTTATTTTTGAAATGCAATAAACAAATGTAAAAAAAAAAATGGTAATATCCTTATACAAGCCCCTAATTACAATCTCGCTACCATAGACAAGATCTTCCCTACCCTCAAGAAAGCAGTGAACAGCAAGAAAATCACACTCCCCGACACTACTCATCCCGACTATCCTGATGACATCTCCCCACACCCCCACTGATTCCTACCCCCCCCCCCCCCGTCACATCGGTCTCAACCACACCGGGGTCCCCTGGCCCAGGAGAGTCAGGGATCCTCTTAGCTACCGGCCACCCCATTGCAGACACCACTGATGTCCGTGATGTCCAAGGGAGAATCCTCCTACACGAACTCCACCCACGACATCCCCCTCCCCCACCTACAACTGAGCTGGCATGCAAAGCTCCCCATGTCCTACCGCCTACCACGATATCTGATCGGCTCCCAACACCCTTGATACTCACTCCGCTCATCCAAACGCACCACTCTACGTCCATACCCGAGCTCATGCGTCAGTCCCTATCATGCTGTCGCATCTCAAGGCCATCCCCCATAATGACTCGGACCTTCAAACAATCCTCCATGATCAACTAACCCCATCGATCCCTAATAAGGATATCCCCAGGCAACCAGATAGCGAGATCACGCAACCAAACCTTTCCTGCAGATCTCCCCCTATAATAGACCCCACACACATACAATTAATTATCCCAATTCTGATTGGATTGCACGATTCAATGAGCTAGCCACTGGCCTATCCCATCTCAAGGTCGAGTTGCAAAACCTATCAACCATCACCAAAGAACTCCTAAACACACACAGAGCCACTAGTGCCACCGTGAACCGTATCAGTCACCAAACTAGAAGATACATCGCCAAGAAATCACACCGTGAGGACTCTAGGCAGAGTAAGATACCTTCCCCCCAACGACCCATCTCGTCCTAGGAGGGCAACTGCTGAACTATCGGACAATGACTTAGATGACCTCCTCTTATCCTATGCCAGTCCGACTGACAACAGTAAGCCCCGATGTGGCACTATCCAATCCATTCAAACCAACCCCTTCAGAGAACCCACTCACAACTACAGATCCATTAATAGAGAAAACCTCACTATCAACATAGTGCAGACTACTCCCTCCCATTCGACTAGTAAGATGAAGTGTGCACTCATCAATTGCAGATCCGCTAGCAAACATGCTCCTGACATTTACGACCTCATCCTCTCGAATGATCTAGACATTATCGTCCTTACCGAAACATGGCTAAATAGTTCCTCCTCTCCCATCCTAGACCTACTGGTACCTCCTAGTCACGACTTAATCCGCTAGACAGAAACGTGAACCCTGGCGGCGGGCTAGCCTGCATTTATCGTAACACAATCACAGTCAATCAAGCAGACTCCATCTCTTTATCCTCCTGCAAATATCTCTGTATCAACCTCTCCGATGACAAGCGCATCGCCAGCAAACTTCACATAATTTGCCACCCCCCGGGTGATAATCTGACGTTCATCGATGAGCTAATGGAAGTCATTACATCCAACGACAACTCACAAGTACCACAGATTTTCCTGGGCGACTTCAATCTCCACTGGAACAACTCAAACGACCATGGTGTAAGCTGTCTCAAATCTTTTCTGTCAGATCAGGATCTGTCCCAATTCTGCGACAGTCCAACCCACAAGGGAGAGACATTAGACCTCATCATAGCGAAAACGAACACTGTATCACTAGAATCCATCACCCCATGTGATTGGACGGACCATTACAGCATTCTCTTCTCCATCAATATTGAGGTAGCTACAAAAAGGGGCCAACCCCCAAAAACAAAACAGTGGAAAAGGAATATACAAAATATTAACCCCACCGCCCTAGTAAACCGATGCAACTCCGCCCTAATCCCCATGACAGACATGGTTGACGTTCATGACCTCACGGTCTATTACAATTCCACCATGCTTGAAACTCTTGACTCTACAGCGCCCCTCCAAGAAAAAAACATTTCCTCCAAAATCTCCAAACCATGGTTCAACGAGAACCTGAACTCTGATCGGCGTAAGCTAAGATCAGCCGAGAGACTATGGAAATCAGCACCCTCCACTGATCACCTATATCACCTTAGAGTGCTGAGGAATTCATACAACAGGAAGATCCTAAAGGCTAAGGTAGACTTTTTCAAAACCCAGCTGAATCAAGCCATTAACCGCCCCAAGAAACTATTCGAAATAGTCAAACAACAAGCGCGCAATACGCCTAAATCTTTGGAACTAAACAATCCGGCTATTCCTAACTGCGATCTGCTTGCCAATTTCTTCCTACAAAAAACAAAATCCATTGAACTCGACATCCAATCCAAGAAGGCCCTTCAACAACCTATTGCTCAGGATACTAAATTTTACACTCAGATCAAGGTCCATTTTAGTACTCAGACGGAAACCCCAAAAAACAATGCCTCTTGGCGCACCTTCTTGCCCATCCCTGAACAAGAAATCTATAACACTCTTCTAGCGATTAACACCTCCAATCACTTCTCTGACCCCCTCCCTCCTTCTTTATTCAAAATGATCAAAACCTCTATCATACTCCTATGGTCGAAGATTGTAAACGCCTCTCTGAGACAAGGCTCCATACCGGACTGTCTTAAAGTAGGGCAGGTCACACCTATATTAAAGAAATCAGACTCCCTCCACTCAGATCTAAACAACTACCGCCCTATAACCAACATCCCCACTCTAGCGAAACTACTGGAAAAATGTGTACAACTACAACTATGTAAACACATCAAGAATTACAACCTTCTAGACAAACACCAATCCGGCTTCCGGCAAGGTCACAGCACGGAATCTACTCTCACCCACATATTGGATGACATACTAAAAATGCTAGACCACAATGAATCATGCCTATTGATTCTTCTTGACTTATCCTCCGCTTTCGATACGGTTAAGCATGAAAACCTATTGTCCCTACTGGAACGAAGGATGGGCCTTACTGGCCCAGTGTTACAATGGTTCACCTCCTTCCTAAATAACAGAACACAAAGAATCAAGATGAAGCATTCACTCTCTCAACCCTCCACGGTCACCATAGGGGTTCCACAGGGCTCAGCACTGTCTCCCATTCTTTTTAATCTATTCATGGAGCCCTTGGCAAACGCATTGAACTCTGCGAACATTCAATATCACCTGTATGCGGACGACACCCAACTGTATATGAAAATCTCCTCACCAGAAGACTTCATCTCTCTCAACGCTATTCTACAGAATACTCAAAGTTGGCTCACTGGCAACCACCTTATGCTGAACAGCAAAAAAACGGAATTCCTTCTCATCTCCCCACCCAAACACACACCCAAGATAGACGTATGGTTGAAACATCTAACTTCCTTTGACTGTGCTCCCCACATCATTGACTCCGCAAAATCCTTGGGAGTCACCATAGACAAACACCTGAACATGCAGGCGCAAATCACTAATGCCAGCAAGGGAGCTAATCACCAGTTGAGTATGCTAAGGAAACTTAAACCCTTCCTCCCACAGACCGACTTAAAAATGGCGGTGCAAGCCCTAGTGTTACTAAGACTGGACTACGGAAGCACCACTCTATGCTGTCTCCCCAAATACAAGCTGGCCCCGCTGAGGGCATCGCTTAACGCTGCGGCCAGACTGGTCTCAGGAACTAAAAGAAATAACCACATTTCTCCAACCTTGAAAGCTCTGAACTGGCTGCCCTACGAGGCAAGAATACACCTAAAGATCGCCTGCATGACCCATAAAGCCCTGCATAGCAATACCCCCACTTACTTAGCACTAGAGCAATCGGGAGGATGCAGACAATTGCGAAGTGCGAGGTCACTACTACTGAAACCACAATCCTTCCATAAAAAGAGTACTGGTTGCAGAGCTTTTTCAGGGATCGCACCGAAGATTTGGAACTCCCTACCTCCAGTGGTACGTGGAATCTCATCCTTTACCTCCTTCAAAAAAGAAGTAAAAATGCTTCTAATGAACAAATTTACATTTTAAGACTTTAATTCTTTGTTGACTACTAGTCACCTATGCTATCCATATACTACTATCTACCTCTTTTGTACTGAATGGCGAATACCAAATGTTTGTATACTACATCAACCATCTAATGTTTAATAACTGTATACTGTAAATCGCTCTGATACCCTCGTGGGTCATGTTCGCGCTATATAAAACTTTATAAATAAACCCTTGCGTTTCTCACAGCGATATGAATGAAATTACCACAGATTCACTAAACTCTACCCCCTGAAAAACCCACCTCCTTCAAAAAGGAAGAGGGGTGAAGGGAAAGTGTATGGCAAGCATTTGGACAGATCCTTAATTACCTCTCAGCCATCCGCGTGTAAAAGCAATTCAAATAATACCTCTAAAAACAATGTTGTCAATCAACTATCGCTGCTGTGGAAAAAATGTTATCAGCCTGTCGAGGGGAAATGATGGGCAGGGTGAAATGCCTAGCAGGCAAAGGTCAGGCCCTAGCAGCGGCATTACAAGGAGTCACAGTTCTGTCTGGAGGAGACCACATATCGGCTTGTTCTAAATCCCAAGCCACTAGCCAGAGGGATAGAGAAACCACTCCGAATACTCTGAACCTCCATGCTGCAGGATTACATACTTAATCTTGTTATTGAATTGAACAGTGTAAAGGAAGATGTGGGCTGGAGGAGAAATGAACACAGGGATACAGAAATGCCATCTTGACAGCCCTCACGTGCGTAGCCCAAAGCTATGCAATTTGCCAGCCGGCTCAACCCACAAAAGTAGACAACCCCAGAGACTGCATAACCGATGCAGAAACTGTACACGTCAAGGAGCCAAATGGGTAGTATCACTATTCGTGCAGATATCTGACGGCGTAAACAGCCCTCTTAACTTTTAAATGGCTCGACATCACAGTTGTATGATGATATTTCACTTACCATAAGGTGAGTAATAACAAAAGGAATCCACAGGAAGGGTAGGATAATAACAAGGGAAAAAACCAAAGGGCAAGATTTAAATCAGTGTTTTTTCCTACTGGTCAGAACCCAGACGGACCTCAAAAAGACCTTGGTGAAAAACTGATTGTATTCCAACCACAAGGATGGGGAAGGGCGAAGTTAAGGAGGGTGAAGATGTCTGACAATCTTCTTTCATTGCTCTTTCACAATGCTGGGGGGTAGTTTCTTAGATGGTAGTGAAGCGAAAAGTGGTAAGGTTAATAGTAGAAGACCAGAGACAAACATCCGTTGACAAACCTTCTCTCTCTTCCACTGAGAGAATCATCACTGAAGGTTAACCCGTGGATTTATTGGATATCAAAGAATATTCATAGAGAATGTATAACAGCAGTGGCAGTAGAAATACTGGAGTTGAGCTTTGTATGCAGACTCCAGGTTATTATAGTAATCTGCACTCTAGTGAGGATTCAGGTGGAAACAAGCAGATGAGACAATCTACCAACATCACCTCCCAGGTGAGTTATACACAACTTTCAGCCAAAGTATGATGAGTTAGACAAACTTTAAGGAGATAAGAGGATATATGGCCTAGAGGCACAAGATGGCATGTTCTGAGATTGACATGAACGGGGAGATTTCCAGACAGGTTGCATTTGAAGGCTCAGTGGGGCTCGGTATTGTCCAACATATGTCTTGTTAGCATGTGATTCACTGTGCCCCACACCTGAAGCTGTCAATTTACCTTGACTAGCAAATGCCTCTGCTAGTGGCCTTTCAGAAGCAAACAACAGAGTCCACCCCAGCCCAACCAGCTCCTTGGAAGCCTATTTTTGACATGTTACTGAATCTACCGTAGTCCTATTGGCCTTTTAGAGGTACTGGCTTTTGCCAGTTAATCTCTCGATTTCCACGTAGACCGGTACTCTATGCTATATTTGCGACTTTAATCTCAAACTGAAACAAATTGTTATCAACCATCATGTGAAGTTTTGTAGTTTAAAGTTGTAGAACTGTCTGCCACTGTCTCCCCCTACAGCTTGTACAAGTATGTCCAGACCTTGTACAGCTTTGCTACTCCAGAGAATTATGGAGAATAACCAATGGATGCCTTCAGAATTAGTCTCATCTTCTTACCATTTGATTGGCATTTGTTCTCGAACCAAGACAAACTCTTTGAGTAATCAAAAGGCAATCAATCCTCTTGTTCAATCAGCAGGCGAACCATGAAGTGTAATAAACACAAGTGCATTCTGTGTAATCATCTCTCTATTGTGGACTGAACATTGGCAACAGCATCCGCGTGCTGTTATCAATCAGAGGACAAAATGTGCAGCATTAAAAACCCACCATCAAAAAATGAATGATTTTCCTATTGTTATTTTCATTATTTTTACTACAACTGTCAAACAAAACACAATATTAAACTTGTATAACTTTCGGATATTTTGTGGTTGAACAAAAAATCTTTTTCACGTCATACTCAAAGGCAACTATATCGTGAAATTAAAAAACAAATGCGTGAGTTCTCTAATAATGCCATACGTAAATCTGGCAATGCTTGTAAACCATTCTATCTTCAGTCTTGAATTCACGTAAAATAGGCATCTGAAATAATGCTAAGTCCAGCCTTTAATTGTTTACTTCTAATGTGTATTCTGCTATCTCAGGGTACTGACAATACCAACAGATAGATATATGGCCTCTTGTTTTACTATCAGCTCTCAGAATATCTTCACCTTGAAGACTGCTTTTAGGTCTGACCAACTAGACAACGCATGCAATTTCTATTGTGAGAAATATGGTAGCTTGGGGCGGGCTTAGAATCCGCCTTTTGCTTGCCATTGGTTAGCTCCATTGTGTAAGGAAACAGGCTTTCTGCAGGTCCCTGCCCAACCCCCCACCCCACCACACACACACACACTTTTTCCCCCTATTTGGACTACTAGCTGCTAATTTTTCGACTCTGAGTGCGCACCGAGGCCTGCTAACATGACTCCAGTGCCCTGACCCATTACAAAAGATATGTCAAACTGGATGTCCCCAATTGGCAAGTGCTGACTTTCTTGTAAGTCCCTAGTATATGGTACAGAGGTTAACAAAGGCATGTAAGGCAGATTGTCCACCTAGGACTGCAGCACTGCTTGTGACACCCTGAATGTGACAAAAGACAAAAGACAAAAGACAAAATGGTTACTAGACTGTCACTGCAGACTGTAAGGGCAGTGTTCACACTGCTAGTTCGATTTTCCCATTACCATTAATGGCAAAGCCACCACTTCACTTAATAATATATGCAAATCTCCCCTAAGGAAGGCCTAAGGAGCCCTATGACAGGGAGCTGTATATTGTTAAGCAGGACATATAGGTTTATATATGCCTTAGCAGCAAAACCCTTAACGTTGTCATTTTGCTGAGGAAAAGTTAGGAGCCTAATTGCTAATGCAGGGTCACCAGCTGGCATCCCAGCCTGACTAACTTCTGAATGGAACTACATAACTGGGTACTGTAAGATATCAAATGAATCGTGGCATTATATCCGTCTTGGTGTTTAAGTTGAAATTTATGTCACTATTATAGTTGAGCAACTTTTAGAAAGTTGCAACTCTGTGCCCCAGCTGGTCCAGTGGCTTTGCACAGAATGCTGGCCAACTGACAGCTTTCTGCCCACCTGGGGAGACATGTGAATGACTCCCAGGCTTAGAAACAAAAGCAGTTGCTGCAAAGTGAGGTGGGACCTCCTCTCCCTGGAAGGCATCTCAGGGTATTACCCGAAAGCGAGCTTCAAAGGGGAAGCTGCCTTTGAAGGGCCGCCAGTGATAACACTCCCAAGACGCTGCCTTTTGTTCATGTAGACAAGTTGGAGACAGTGCAGAGGGGGAAAATCTGTCCCTAAACCGATTTTTCCATAGGAGTGTAGTCATTAGGTAGCCACACCTATGGGGTGGGCTACGACGCTCCTCACATTCGAGGGAAGGTTCAGACATCTTGAGAGTGGCAAGAATATTGCACTCTGGGATTGCCAGAAGCCACACATCACCGGAACTGTGTCGCCGAAGAGGAGGGGACCTACTAGCACATTGGCTAGTGACCACAGTGTCCCCTCTGGCAGTTTCCCAGGATATAATGGGCACGCCTGGCACCCTGAAACTCAGTATATGTTGGATTTGGAGAAAGGAGCGAAGAAGGACTGCCCCTGTTGCCCTTAAAACTGCATGAAGAGAGGCTGCACCTGCTTCACTTTGGGCTAGTGAAGTTTGGACTGTGTCTGTGGGTCCAGGCTCAGGGAAGTTGATCCCCAGCCACAGATCGAAGCAGTGACTCCAAGTGTCAGTTGGCTGGCCCCCTGGAACAGCACTAGGGACATCAAAGCTGAGGAAGCCCAAACCAGCAAAGCAGTGCCCACTTCTAAGGAATCACTGCTGACTGCCGCCGGGTACATCTAGCGACAAATCCAAGATAGCCAAAAGTTGCACCAGAGTCTGCTGGAACCGGAGGTGCTATCCAAGTCTGGATTCGTCGCTCAAGAGGGACACTAGCCCCCACCAAGGATGTTCGCTGTGACCACTGTATCGCAAGATCTGTAGCCCAGCCACAGCTGGCCTTCTACTGTAGCAAAGAGGGACCTCTAGTGCAGTGGTCAAAGTCGCGCCACATCACCAGGGACCACTCCATTGTCGTCTATGGCTTTCCTCTTATAAAGGCTGGAATTAGACTAGAAAAGCGCTCTGGTGGCTAGGTAACTGTCCAAAGTAACCCGACTAGACTCCTAGACCTCCGCTAAGTCGGATATGTCCGCCCAAGTTGGGACAGAGTCGCCGAAGTAACTGTTTCAAACTTTTCAAAAGTTTGCAAAGATTTTGTTGAGCAATGCTTGCTTGCAGTTAAGTTAAAAGTTATTTCATGTTTTTAAAATCTGTATCTCCGGATAGCAGGTGGATTTTAATGCTCAAGGACTCTAAAAATTCTAAAAAATATGCTCTGTTTTAATAAATTGGTGCAGAGCAGTGCTTAATTCGAGACAGTGGTTTCCGGTGCTCAGCACCGGCACCTAATTGCCAGCACCAGGGCTTATGACAGTCTGCCACATGGTGGTGCTGTCTGGCTCATTTAGGTATGAGCACAATAACAGCTGTGTGTGACGGTTAGTAGCTGTGTTTGTACTGTAATTGCCAGCACACAGAAGCAATGTGTGGTGCAAGCTGCAGTGGCCTCCTGACGAGAGCCCCGGCACTTATTCGTTTACAAATTAAGCACTGGTGCAGAGTCTCTTTCTTATTACGTGACTTTCTTATTCCATTGTTTGGTGCTGTTAAATGCCTTACACTAAGTTCCTTTGTTTAAGCCTTGCTGCTCAAAGCCAAAGCTACCCAGGGCTGAGCTTAAGGTTTACAAATAAGCCTAACTGGACCCAATTTTTGTGAGTGTATTTCACAATAAGGCTACCTAGGCATATCATATAATACACCCAAATCCTCACACATGATCACTCGTTTGCTTGCTTCTTATTAGTTGTTGTGTTTGTTCCCCGCCTGCCCCCCGCCCCTCAGAACATAGATGCATTACTTGTGTTCTTCCAAGGCTCATTTTTCAGGTGCTTCTTTTTTAGGTCTCGCCTGAGCCAGCGCATGCGCTGCTCTGGCGAGACATTTAGTGAGTGGGATTTAAAAATCCGACCACGTTTTTAGTCTGGCCTAGAGCGTGCGGTTACGCACACAGGAACGCGCAGAGCCGCCATCTGGCTTTCCTATCTTTTCCTCATTAAGGGCATCGCTCAAGCGCATCGCTCGCGGGCACCCTCGCAATCACTTTCACTTTCGCGGCCAAGCGCGCGCGCGCACCACTTCCGGGCTTGTCTTGTTGAGGGATTCCGGTCTTATCCAGAAGAGTCTTTGCCGCCGCCCTCCATGTTTTGCAGGATTCTTGCTTAATATAATTACGATTTTTTTCTATGCCCGCATGTGATCTAAATTTGCGTATCCACCCACCCCCTGCTGATCGTTCGGTTTCTGAACTGCAGCTAGAAATACACCCCCGCACAGTTCCTCATCCACCCCCATCTAAAGCTATATTAATTTCTCCCCCACGCTGCTTCCTGGGGGCTCCAGCGGAAAACTGCCCAGAGACTACGATCTCAAACGCTGATATTTTATTCTGTTTCCGGCAGCCGACTCATTACCTACAAATTTAATAACCGTCGCCACTACATTTTTTACTGCATCACGTGAGGTAGAGGGGTACTCAGGTTTGACCTTTCTGCAGCCCTGCTTCTATTTCTTTATGAGAACATTGGCTTTTTTTACAAAACCGTAAAGTGCCAATGTTCCGCATGCTACTATTTCAAGGCGCTTTTTAAAAAAATTATCAATATTTAGCATATGTACTGATTTAGTGCAAAAAGCAAGTGCTGGTGAATTCAGGCGGCACAACACTCGTGCATTGTATTTTTTCTGATTCTATACAGGAGTTTTCGCATTTAGAAGTGTTAAAATATTGAATGGCGCGAGAATTACAAATGCTGCAGGTGACAAATACAGCATTTGCACTCTTTCATCTAGCGAAAACGGATAGCGAAATCTCCTCCAGGCGCTTTGCCTTAAACCCTCGTGAAAGGTGCTGGTTTGTAGGTGCAAGAGGCTGAAGATCTAAATAGACTTGTGAGACACCTCACCCTGTCCTTGCACATCAAACTTGTCGCACTCTCTTGTGAGCGTGCCCCAAACTACGGATAGTCTACCCATGTGTGTATAGCTCCTCACTTCT
This sequence comes from Calotriton arnoldi, assembly GCA_963921515.1. NCBI lineage: Eukaryota > Metazoa > Chordata > Amphibia > Caudata > Salamandridae > Calotriton > Calotriton arnoldi. Next base: position 681,639 of record CAWUFW010003287.1, on the reverse strand, counting down.
CACCTTGTGCCTAAATGTTCTCCTCACTGTGTCCGTCCATGTGTGTATAGCTCCTCACTTTGCACCTCAATGTGCTCCTCTCTGTGTGTGTCTCTCCATGTGTGTATAGCTCCTCACTTTGCACCTTGTTGAGAAATTGTGTGTAGCTGTGCAAGCACGACTTTATGTTTAACTTGGAGCACATTAGAACAGCTTTGTACAAATTCAGTTCGATAAGAAATTTTCTTTTTTTCTTTTCACAGACCTCGGCGATTTCAAAGTACAAAACAATCATTTGAGTCTTGGTGTCACTTTCACATAAGGTGATCTGGGGCAGTTTACAGTGCTTAGGGTCTATTAACTTTGTCTTCAGAATTCTTTATTGCACAAGATAACATCTTTGAGATTACAGCGCAAAGCAGCCTGGCTGCTACATTCTTGCAACAGCGTTTTGTTTCCGTCTTCTCACCTTGAGGTGGTAACTCTGTGATGTATTAAAACACGATAACACTGTGTGATCTTGTGTAAACATGAAAGAAATGAAAATGTTAAATGCTTTTTTTTAAAAGTAAATTTTTTTGTTCGTTTTCTGCATCTGTTTTGCGTTTTGGGATCCTAGTATGTTTGTGGTCTGCACACATTCTTGGGAGGGCTTTAAACAAGCATTTGCAATGCAATAGGTCTCGCATTTGCGAGACTTTGAGCTACTGGCATTGTAAATGACAAACCTTTTATGTATGTGTTGGTTTTGAAAACAGATAAATAAAAGGCATTGTCATTTACAATGCCAATAGCTTAACATTTTTAAAAGAACCTGTCAATTTTATGGTTCATGTTGTCCTATTAGAATTGGAAATTTTCTCTTTTAAAACGCATTATTAACAAGTTTTGACATATTATTCACAGAAAGTTGTAAATAAATAGCATACCACAAACAAATTATCGAGGTGCCTGCAACAGTGGCATCGTGGAACATCCTCATAAAAACATAAGAGCAAGTGGGGTCAAAGAGTGGAACAGACAAGCATTCCAACAACAGCCCACTCTAGTGCATCAGATTGACAGCAACACCCCCCCATATCCTTATCAGTATTGATTGGTAGTGACTGAAGCAGTGACGCACACAGGACCTGCCTCAGACTCCCGAACAGCATCCCACTTTGAAGTCAAAGTCCTGCAACATAGCCTCCCAAGCATTCCATGCAGAAGGTTTAGTGGTTATGTCAGACCATTTGTGCAAGGATGCTAGTTCGGCAGATGCCCTCCTAATAACTTAATTAGTGGTGCCTCTCTTGACTTCCACCCTATATTTATTCTGCACTTTGCCAGTAACAAGGTCAAATCAGCAAATTTATTGCTATTTTTTCCTTTATCGGCAAACAAGCCCAACAGGTACACCTCAATAGAGAGCTTCAGAATACCGTCTATGGCTTTTTTAATATTCTTGGCTACCTCCTTTCAGAATGGCGACAGCTTAGGGTAGTCACATTCCACGTGAAGGTATTGCATCCTTCGGAGGACATATGTGACAGTAGCCGGGGTCTAAGTAAACTTTTTCCACGGTTTGACTGGAGTAAGTTACGTTTGATGGAAATAATTCAAATGAATCCGTTTCAACCTATTGTTCCTGAACACACTTGGTGTATATGGTGGCATTCTGTCCATTTCTTTATCTGTAATGTCTTTCTCAACAATGTCTGCCCATCCTGTTTTCAAGTTTGAGAGTGGTTTGAAAACAGTGTCAATCAATAGCTGATATTGTATTGTATTGCATTGTAAATGGAGTTATATAGTGCTTTCCTCTGATCATATGTTGAAGTGCTTTATGGCGAGTCACGTGGTACTCCGACACGTGGTAGTGGTTTCCGGTTAGTGATTTTGGTCTTGTGTTCTCAGAAGAAAACCTTACATGCTTTACCCCAGTTTGTAGTGGAATCAAAGGTTTTTTTGTGTTTTCTGAAAGTATTACCAATAGAGTATTAGAAAGCTTGTTGGATTTCATGCAGTCTTGTGATAGTAAAAAAGAGGGAGTATTGGTTGCTTGATAGTGCTTCTATTTTTCATTTAATATTATAGTTGGACTGGGTTACAAGGAAGATCTGTCAGCAGGTAAGATTGACTGAGTTCTTGCATAAGGTTTTGACAAGTTGGCCAGAACATCTGTTGTTGGATAGAGCCAGCTTTTTTCTTGTTCTATGGACCATTTCGTCAGGGTATCTGTGATATGGCCTGGCTCCACGTTCCATGTTCTAGCGTGGAACCAGGTCCACTGAGTGTTCTGGGGTTTGGCAGTTGGCCAGCTGGTCGATGGATGGGGTTGTTTATTAAAGCCTCTCCTACCACAGACATAAGTATTCTGTCGACTTTATTACACTGGCGACGATCGCGCTTGTGGGTAGAGAGGTGAAGCAACCCCAACATCGGGAAGAAACGGGAAAGTGCGAGGTGAATATTTGCAGAAAAAGAGAAAACCTACCTGGACGGAGGAGGTTGGAAGGAGGAAGCCTTGCACGTATCGGACTGGACGGAGAAAGTCGGCGGGAGTAACGACGAGCGTATGGACTGGTTGGCAGGTATCGCGGAACAGGCTGAGGCTTGGCGCAGTTCCTGAAACGCATGGGCCTGTATGCGTGTCACGCTGCGCGACGCGTTGATTGTTTGTGCACAACTTCCCTTGGAAACAAGACCGAAGGCTGTTTCACTCCTCAGTAAGAAAACAAGCCACTCCGGCCGTGAAAAGAGGCCCAAAGGTTTACGCTGCGACGTCGGCGGCCATATTGAAGCTGCAGGGTTTTCGAGGAATTAAAGGCCTGGATGAAAAGAGGGAAAACATTCAAGGAAGAAGGTTGGTTATTGATTTTAAACTACAGCTTGTCATCACGGTGACAAGCACACCTTGCGCACTGTGTTGTAAGGAGCTTCTACTTTGTTTATCTGGTTGAGACTGGCTTGTCAACACGGTGACAAGCACACCTCCGTTAAGAAAAACTGGTACAAATTAGAGGTACTTTTAATACGAGACTTGGTGGGTATCATAAGCTATTTAAAAAAAATTGGGTTTTATTGTTATTAAAATCATCAACGTTGTTAACAGACAAGCGGGAAAGGGAGAAGAAGAGGAAGGAAGCTTCTGTGTTCGTCTAGTTATATTTTGACAAGGTTTGGGAGATGCAAAATGTAACTGCACCGCCGTTTTTTCTGTCTGATCCAGGGGAGCCTCCAGTTAAGTGGAAAAAATGGAGGAAAATATGTGAAAATTATGCGAGAGTGTGTGGCACTAACTTGAGTGCAGAGAGGAAACAAGCACTATTACTTCACTGTTTAGGGGGTGAGGGGCAAGAAGTGTTAGAGAGCTTGCCACAGCTGAGCCCGGCAGTTCAAAGGGGGTTGAATGAATACGAAATATGCGTAAAACAGTTAGATTTACATTATCTGCCAAAGGTGAGTACCATCATGGAGCGGTATTACTTTGGTCTAAGAGAACAAGGAAAGGATGAAACTGTGGAGGAATATGTGACCTCACTACGCAAGTTGGCTTCAAGTTGTAAATTTGGGGAATTGGTGGAGGAGAGAATAAGGGATCAATTTGTTTTAAGGTGTTGCAGTGACAAGATAAGGGAAGAACTTTGGTTAAAGGATGAGCCGCCGCTAGACGAAGTCATGATTATTGCAAAACGTGTGGAACATATGCTCAAATGTGTAGGTGAGTTGAGTAAAGTTGGAAAACAACCGAGTCTTGCACAACCGAGTCTTGCAGGAAATGTAGAAGAGGTGGTATGTCAAGCTGTACAAAAAGACGATTCTGTGCAGAAAGCGGGAAATATCAACTACAAGAGTAGGGAGGAAGAAAATAGGGCGACTAATATGCAATATGAAAGGAGAAATTTTATGATGTTTCAGGGAACCTGCAATCGATGTGGTAAATTTGGTCACAAGGCTAATGCAAGAGAATGCCCTGCTCTCAAAGTGGTTTGCACAACATGTGGGAAAAGGGGACATTTTGCAAAAAACTGTCGTTTTCGTAACAAAAAGACAGCAGGAAAGAAATAAGAGAGGTTACTTTTCAAGTGAATGAGTGTGGTGTGGAACATCCTTCTGAGTGGGTCAAGGTGGGAGATGTTAAGATTAAAACGAAATTCGACTCATGCTCTCACCTCACCTACATATCTAAGGATGAGTTTGCGAGGAATTTTTCAAGTAAGACCAATTTAATAAAATCAGAAGTTAGACCCACAGGCTATGGTGGAACTCCAATTAAAATGTTGGGATATTTTATAAGTTGTATAGAATGCAATGGAAGATTTACTGATGCTAGAGTTTATGTGGCAGAGAAAGGAGAAAATCTGCTGAGCTGGACTCATCAGGCTCGCTTGGGTATCATTCTCAACCCCAATGCTAAACCCCCTGTGCAAGTACAGTCCATTGAGAATGCTGATAACAAATTTGTAAAGAAGTTTGAAGGTTTGTTCAGTGACTCTTTGGGTTGTCTGAAAGGTTATAGTCACCGGTTTAAACTCAAGCTTGGTGCCAAACCCATTGCTGCAAAGGTGAGGAGGGTTCCTATCAGTGTGCAGGAGGCAGTTGGAAAGGAGATTGACAAGTTACTAGCTACTGGGGTGATAGAGCCTGTGGAGGCCACGGAGTGGTTGGCGCCCATTGTCGTTGCGCGTAAGGCCAACAATGAGATTCGTCTATGTGTGGATCTTCGCGCTCTTAACAAGGAGGTTGTGGTGGACAAGTTTCCACTCCCTAATATTGAAGAAATGGTTTCAACCTTAGATGGTGCCAGTTATTTTAGTACCTTAGATCTGACATCGGCATACCACCAAGTACCCCTCAGTAAGGATTCACAAGAGCTTACTGCGTTCATAACCCCCATGGGGGCATTTAAGTTTTTAAGGATGCCTTTCGGGTTAGTGTCCGCAGCCTCTGTTTTTCAGAGAATCATGAATGATGTCATCAAGGGGATACCTGGAGTCAGGTGCTACCAAGATGATGTCTTGATTTGTGGTAAGACTATTCTGGGACATGATGGTAGAGTAGCTAAGGTACTGGAAAGATTGCTGATTGCAGGTTTGTCTTTGCGTCGTGAAAAGTGTAAGTTTGGTGTTACTGAGCTTGATTATCTTGGACATCATATATCTAGTAGTGGCGTAAGACCTAAAAAAGAGTTGGTGGAAACGATAGAGAAGTTGAAAGAACCGTGTTCAAAGGAAGAGCTATCCTCCTTTTTGGGGATGGCTGAGTTTTACAGCAAATTCATTAGGAATTTCGCAGATAAAACTGTTCATCTCAGAAGTCTACTGTGCAAGAATACTGAGTTTGTGTGGGATGAAGCGTGTAAGGAGGAGTTTTTAGGTGTTAAGAAGGATCTCAAGAATGCACCCAATTTACAGGCGTTTAAACTGGGTGATGTGACATATATCGTCACTGATGCCAGCAAAAAAGGTTTGGGTGCTCTACTTATCCAGTTGCGTTATGGTCAGGAGGTTTTAATTGCGTGTGCTTCCAGGTGTCTTAAGGGTGCTGAGCTCAACTACTCAGTTATTGAAAAAGAGGCTCTCGCCATTTTTTGGGCGCTCAATAAATTTAAGAAATTTGTTTGGGGTACCTCTTTTATTGTCAGGTCAGATCATAAGCCACTTAAAGAAATTTTTGAAAAGAAAGGTCTTGACGCAATCTCCTCGAGGATCAGGAGGTGGGCTATATCGCTACAGGAGTATAATTTCATTTTTGAATATATTCCCGGGAGCACAAATGTCTCTGCTGACTGCCTCTCGCGTTTAGTGGACACTGTGGACTCAACGGATCGGTCTTGTGAGGAAGGACAGGATGAGGAGTTTGATGTAAGAGTGTGTGACATCACTTTAGGTGTGATAAAGGAAGATGAGTGGAAGGAAGAATTGAATAAAGACTCTGAACTGTTGGGGGTGATGGAATTGTTGTCACAAGACAAGGGAAACAGCCTGGTGAAGCCCTGGTCATCTGTGTCTAATGAGTTAGCCATTGTTGAGGGCGTCCTAACTAGAGGGACGAGGCTAGTTCCACCTGAGAGTTTGAGGAACAATATTATCCAGATGGCACACGAAGGACACATGGGTATTTCCAAAACCAAAGAACGCATCAGACAGGATTTTTGGTGGCCGGGTTTAGATCTCATGGTGGAACGCGCTGTTCGTGATTGTGTCCCTTGCTCTTTAAGCGATAAAGTTCTCAAGCCCAGACAGCCACCAATGGTTTGTAGGAGGTTACCCATGTGTCCTTGGGATGAGGTTGCCATTGACATTGTTGGTCCCCTTCATGGAGAACATCAAACCCCTTATTTAATTGTTTTGATGGATTTGTACTCTCGGTGGATTGAAGTCAGCTCAGTGAGAGACATCACGACACAATGCATAATTAAGTTTTTAGATTCTATCTTTAAACGTGAAAGTTTTCCTCATTCATTACTTTCGGACAATGGACCACAATTCTATCATCCAGAGTCTAATGGTGCCATTGAGAGATTGAACAAAACCTTGAAGGAAAGGATTCAACTGGCAAGAGTTAACTGTTTAAACTGGAGGGCCGAGTTACAAAATCGCATTTCAGCTTATAGATTTACACCACATTCAACAACCGGGAAGACACCTTTCGAATTATTCAAAGGAAGGTCTTCCAATACACTTTTATGTCCAGGGTGGATGATTCTGGATAAAGGTCTCAAGAACAATGGCATTGGTGAATGGAGAGACAAGGAATTATCTCTTCAACAAAAAAGGAAGGTTTATCTAGATGCTCGCCGTTCTAGTAAGGCTATTGAGTTTAAGGTTGGTGACAAGGTCAAAGTTAAAGCTCCTGTGGGCTGTCAGAACTGGTCCAAATTCACTTCTGTAAAAAGTGTGGTTAAACTGTTCAAAAATGCTGTCAGAACCGATGATGGTCGCATTTGGAACCACAGTTGTGTTGTTCATGTTGGGCTTAACAACGATAACATCTCTGTGCCTAAGTTTACTGTTGGGGCTTCGTCTAATTCTCCATCTGTTTCTGTGCCTACTCGCAGAAGTATTAGAGTCTGCAAAAGCCCAAGTTATCTTCATGATTTTATGAGGTATTGATTGTACATTCGCTATGTTCTACCTACATACTATGTTCTCTCTCTTGTGTATTTTAGGGGAATGAAGGTTTGTGGTTCTTGTTTTCATATTATTGTTTCTTGCTGTTACTTTACTGCTAAATTGTATTTCAAATGTAAGAGGGAAGAAGTGTGATATGGCCTGGCTCCACGTTCCATGTTCTAGCGTGGAACCAGGTCCACTGAGTGTTCTGGGGTTTGGCAGTTGGCCAGCTGGTCGATGGATGGGGTTGTTTATTAAAGCCTCTCCTACCACAGACATAAGTATTCTGTCGACTTTATTACAGTATCCATGATGGCCAGAGTGGGAAAAGTCAGCTCTTTTCAGTTTTTCGAATCCCAGATGGTTGACAGTGGCTCTTATTTTCACTGGAATGTAGGGCTACATGTCCGAAGCATTTTTGAACTTGGAAATGCCCCGATTCTGTTTATCCAGTTTCTCTTACTGCAGGCACCATGTGCTTTGGTGCTTTCTTTACAAATTGTCCGTGCCTTCTTTACCCCCCCGCCCTCCCGTTGTTGTGCCTTCTTTGCCCCCCGCCCTCCCTCCCGTTTTCTGTGCCTTCTCCCCCCCATCCTCCTCCCGCCCTCCCTCGCTCCCATTGTCCGTGATGCCTACCATTTACAATGCAGTAGGTCTCGCATTTACACGAGTTTGAGCTATTGGCATTGTAAATGACAATGCCATTTATTAATGTTTTGGTTTTTAAAACATAAATAAAACTCATTGTCATTTACAATGCCAATAGCTTAAACTCACGTAAATGCGAGACCTATTGCATTGCAAATGCTCGTTTCCTTTTTGTTTAAGCACTCTACAAGAGTGCACCTTTTCCAGCTACCTCCCTAGTGTGCTTTTCTCCCCTTCCTCCACATTCAGTGTTGCTCCCCACCCATGTTGCTCTCTTGCCTGCTTACTTCCAACCCAAAGTTGTTCACTCCCTGTTAGTTTGCTTCTTTTCCCGCGCCCCTCTTGGTTGCCTCCCCCAACCACATCCCCTGTATTGCTTTCCCCCACCCGCATCTGCAGTGTTTCTTACCCCATCTCTATGATTCCACCCCCAGCCCTCAGCATTGCTACTGCCACACGCTGCTGCTCCAATTTTCTCTCTCTCATCCATGTTACTCCCTTTGCACTTGATTCCCAGAAAAACTGAGGATATTTAGATCTGCTTTGCCAGAATCAGATCTCCTGAACGATTTTTGGATGAACTTCGCTGGGGAACAAATACTGCAGCTGCACTTTTGAAGGGGCCTGGTGACACCAGGAGCCACAAGACCTACAACCACAGCCCGGGATGTCACGCTGGAAGGATTCTGGCCCTCACCTTTCTTTCACCGACTTGAACAACTCCCTTCTCTGACATGAAAACCAGCTCCTGGCCTCCCAGAGGGGCTGTAGACTGAGTGCAGCAGAGAGGCAAATCGTTGCTCTTGCTTTCTGCTCCACAAGTTTTAGATTTGACTCTGAGGACTCCACAGTTTCACATCACAAATTTTAGTTCTTGGGTACGAGACAGCTCTTAGTTTTTTGTCAGCAAACGTTAATTGTGGACCACAGTTCTTTACACTGTTTGAAAAAGGGGGGGGGTGGTTCTAAAAGGGCAAACGCCTCAGTAATTTAGGAAATGGCTTAAAACATGTGAACTACAATACTGTGCTTTAAACAGCATGTTGCCTGACGAGCATTTAGGTGCCTCTCTGAGTTTTCTGATATTGAATCTAGACAGATTGCCAAACCACACACAACAAACATATGCCTTAAAAAAGCCAGACCTATTGACTTTATTAATGCTTGTTAGCAGTTCGATATAAATAATTAACAACAATGTTTTTGTTTTAGATAGTTGTAAACAGTTATTACAAATGCCACATATGTGACCATCACAATGTGGCACTGAGGAAAGGCCAAGTATTGGATGAACATGTAATCTGAACTGTTATGACCCACTGAGTCAAAATGCCTTCGGCCTCGGTACCAGAGCTCTCCATCATGCACCAGTATGAATACCCTCTCACTACCAGAACTCCTAACTGCAACTCGCTCACAAGTACTGTTAAAGCACTTGAAAACCCAATAACTCAGACTTTTAGAGCGGAGACATCCTGGCTTTGCCAATACTTAGTAAAGTCGATTTCACTTACAATACAAAATTGCACTAAAACTACGAGTTTATAAATGTTAAGGAAGTAAAAGTATTTTCTTGCGTAAAACATGCAAATGTACATTCAGTAACATATTAACAAAGCCATTATTAAAATCAATTTGCACCAAAGGTGAGACCCATTTGCTTTGCCAGAGTTTTTATAGAGTCACCCGTAATTTATATGTGTATTTATTATAATACATAGACGTGTGTAACCTCCTGGTTACTGAATTTCTTAATACAAATGAGTTAGGAAATCAGATCTCACTTTTAGTAAGAAAAACATTTTACAAGTCAATGGTACTTTAACCCCATTACCTATTCCCAAGTAGGCAATGCTGGTTCATTCAGCCTTTCTCTAGCTATCTGATCCTGAAATGATAGACCCGAGATAAGCGCTCCGTTAACTTACAATTTAAGCTTTATTGATAAGACTAATAAAAAAATAACTAATGCATACAAATCACTTAGGGAATAAAAAAAAATCTGAATTAAAACGGAACACAGGACAACAATAGACGGAAAAGCAGGATACAGAACCTAACAGGTTAAATCCATCGTTAAACATTACATCAAATTTCAATTTGTAAACACGTAATTAATCAAAAAGCAGGAACTTAATTCAGGCAGGCACAAGGAAAATCCAAAAACCTAACTAGGCAGGCTGTCGTTCAAAGATTATGGCCACTAAAAACAAACGAAGTGGCAGAGAAACGGGTAAGCAAAAGAACATCTGTAAAAAAGAGGAATTAAAGTATTTCATCAAGAACAAGCATTTGCAATTCAAAAGGTCTCGCATTACCAAACGTTTGAGCTATTGGCCTTGCTAATAATAATGCAACGCCCATAGCTCCAACTTTCAGTAATGCGAGAGCTATTGCATTGCTACGCAATCGCGGCATTTGCGCTTTAGCTTTAAACATCTTAAGCTAAAGAGCGGGTGCCGCGATTGTAACAAAAGTAAACAAATAGAAAAAAAATGGCAGCTGCACGCTTTTTTTTCTATTTATTTTTGTGGGAAAAGTAAATCAACAGGAAAAAAAGGCATGTGGCCGCGTTCGGTGCTGCAAATAACAAAAGAAAGGCGTGGCTGCCATTATTCCAGCTGAGGCGTGCCATCCTGGGTAAATAAAAAAAAAATAAGGGTTTGAGGGAGAGCGTGTCCTGTCTGCAAGTGCTCGGAGGCTGTCATTAAAACGTACTGAGTAACAACACATGTAACAGGGGGTGTCCTCATGGGAGGGTACAAGAAGAGAAAAGGTGATACTAAGGAGGGACTACTAGGCCTGTTGACCAATAAAAAGCTACCATTTACAAAGGACAGTGACAGGAAACAATTAAAATGATGGACGGGAAAGTGGGCGGAGCTTCATGTCTATATCCTGAATACAAAACAAACAAGCATTGGCATAGCCAATAGGTCTCGCCTTTGGGACCTTATAAGTGTTTAGCCATGCAACACATTATCAGAATAGCCAATGTGTCACAAAAACCAAAATAATTATATGAAAACGGTCTGACAATTATCAACTAACTTCCGGAGTGTAGGCTGAAAGGACGCTTCAGGTTGTCAACCCATAGGGTCATGAGGGTTAAGACTCGCTGGAGGAGAAAGGGGATGGGGAGCTCTGATATGGATGGCGGTGGATGACTTCCAGTATGTAGTGGTGAATAAGCCAGAAAGCGGAAAGGAATATATAATATATTTGACTGCATTGCTTCATACAAGTCTTCATTATTAACACAACCAGTGCGTTCGTAATGAGAAACGCTACAAGGTGGATATTGGCACACTGGCAACAAAAAAGAAAGCACTGGCTTAAAGCCTGATGTTTTAGTCGTACCATCCCCTAGATGTTACAGTCACAGACTTGCAGTGTTTTCTTTACCGTAGCTCCGTATGGCAGAACTCTGCATATGTTGACACAAGTGTTTGCTGGAGACAGGTGTACCCTGGCAAAAATCACAGTGTAGCCAGCCTGGTTTGTGGGTTATTTTCTTATTTTTTTTAAGTAAGCCTGGGATGTGTCCTACACTCACCATGCTAATGACTCTCGTAGGAAAAAAAGGCATGCCTACCTAAACTCACCTTTAGTTCACTCTTTCAGGGTTGCTCAGGCCATTCTGACATTATTACACAGGTACAGCTACTTTGACTTGCGTTAAAAGTGTCAGTCATAAGGCGCACATAAGCACACTCCAGTCATTAAAATGTCACAAACAAGCAAACTAGAAACTTGGCAGCTAGGTTACTGTTGAGGCAATACAAAACCTAATGTTACTGATTCGTGCGATGTAATAACAGTGACTGAAAGTCTATCCTCTACAGACCTGATCACAACTACCCGCGAGCCTGTTCTTTCGATCCCACACCCCCTGCCCCAGTCAAACACTCACTGCACGCAACTCTCGATGTCCATTGTTTTTTCCAGTGGACCAGCAGCTGTGACTGGCCTGTCTATGACAACAATCTCCTTCAATTAAACAGCTTTTTCGGCTGCCCCACTGGAATTTATTGCATGGGACTGAAATCTGCAACACATCAAATATTCGTGTTTAAAATCCCGAAGCAGAAAAGGTTGCCAGGATCCCATCCTCAACAGCCAAAACCTATGGTCTTACGTCAAGGCGCGATGACTTTATAAACAAGGGGCAGGGCAGCTACGCCCTTCTACAGTGCCGCAACAGACACACAAAAAAAAAAAATCACTTAAAGCCTATTTAAATATTCCCTGTGCAACATTAAAGACTACTTTTCAACTTTCGGTGAATAAACAGCCTGTAATATGAAAAGAGTTTATAGTAAAATCGCTGATCAGAAAGTAAAGGGTTTCTAGTACCTAATGTAATGTTATGTGTGCTGCTTATCACGCAGGTTTCAAACTCCACCAGACGGATCACATGGGCGCGTGAGTTGTGACACAGTCACAGCGTCCTTCTCCTGGTCACCCCTCCTGCTCGGCCTCCCAGATTCAGTTTTGTTTCTCTTGTTAGCATATGACGTGCTGAGAGAAGAAACTACTCCCACGACCGTGAAGGCAGGCAGTGAGTGAAGTGGAGATAGAAGAACAAGAGAGTGAGACTCCGAGCATACAGAGACAGGAGAGCAAAGCCCTACAGCGGTAACTAGGACTCACTGACTTAAAGTAGACTCACTACAATAATACCCTAGAAGCGTGGCACGGAGCGACCAGAGTAAAGAGCCCAGCCTGCGAACTCAGGTGTGAACATACTCTGTGGACCCCGGAAACGATTGCCACACAACATTTCAAAACCAGCTATCACATGGACCCTGCTGTGACAGGCACGCCTGGCAAGACTGCCAATGAGGAGGTCTAGCCCTCGCGGACTTCGAACACCTTATTGTTTTGTCTGTCTCTTTCTGTTTCAGCGCTCTGAAATGGTAGCGTTTGTGACTTGTAGCGCCTTTTAAAAATCCTAAATAGTAATGATGCGTCTAACCTCACGTGTGAAGCACGCATGGACTTTAAACACAATCGCTAGTGTTCCGGACAAAATTAAAAGTTAAAACAAGCGCGCGCGCTGACAATTAAAGCGACCGCGAGCAGGCAAATGCAAACAGCTCTTTTCAAGCACTCGTGCTTGTGCTGCCATCCACCTTCCGGGAGCGAGCAGCGGCGCGCGAGCCTTCTGTTTCGAATTAGCGGGCTCGCTCCCGCAAGGTGGATGCCAGCACAAGCACGAGTGCTTGAAAAGGGCAGACCAATTTCTAAAGGTCATCTCCTAGAGCAGCGCATGCGCGCTGCCTAGGCGAGACCTAAAAAGGACCACAAGAGATGACCCGTTAACCCAGTTGAGACCTGGGTAGATTAATTATAACAATCAACAAGGTCTCAACAGGTGATATTCAGGGGAGGGAAATTTACAAAATAAACATAGATTAGAGTTGCACAGGAAAAAGGGAGACACTCAAGACTTTTGTGATGTATAAACAGCAATCTGTATTCAGAAAATTAAATAAACATTGATAGTTTTACCAGTACAATTTCCAATGTATGTGGGTATAACCCAAAGAGACGGGTGCACAAACGAGCTCGTGCAACAGGTGATCGGCGCAAGTGACACGTGAAATATTGTGAAGAACAGTGGGAAAAACAGCGCAAAGGGTTGTGAAAATGGTTACAAAACAGTATTTTATGCAGTACACAAATTAATCCACTGTATTATGGAACCAGGGAGGCGCCAAGAGATGCTCTGACTGGTCGACGCCATTTCGACCTGTAATTTCATCATGTCATGATCCGGATCGGGTTACAGACGATTCAGGAAGTGCTGTATAAAGGAAATGAAAGGGACGGAATATGTAAAAAAAAAAAAGGGACACCAGGGTCATGACATAGGTAGGCTGGACAATGTCAATAAGGTGTAGCAAAAATACCTGTGGCTGCAAAGGATTCTGCAAAGTAGGAATGGATATCTCTGAACAGGGTGAGTCTGTAAGGGAGTGGAGGCGTACCACCAGCATGTCCGCTGGGGGACGTAAGGAATCTGAGGATGGAAAGGAGGTGCCATGAGTGGAAGATCCCTTCTGGTTGTGGGATCTCATCTTGTTCTAGGCAAGGAAATCCCTAGGGGATGTATGAATTAAACAAAAGACATTACTTGAAACAAGTCGGGCAATGTCACAGAATTGTTGTAGCCTCCAGGGAAGAGTAATGTGAGCTTACTGTATCAATTTTTAATTGTGATCGCGTCATTGGAAGAGAGAGTACGATACGGTTAGGATGAGTCACGGGAGGTCGGTGACTAAGTTCGGTGTTAGAGACGCACTGCCTGGCCAGTTGAAGTGTGTTGAATTCAGTTTACTCTGCTGTAAATGAGGAGCAGAGGGTGAATAAGTTAATGGCCAGTATATAGGATCCTGACTAGGAAAGAAGGTCAAGGGAAAAAATAGTTACCTGGCGATCCAAAGTATGCAGGGAAAAATGTTGCGTCTAGTTCAGGGATCGAGCGTGGGCAGGCGTGTCCAGCGGTAATCTGGGACCCAATGAAGACAGAAAAGAAGCCTTGATGGGTACATCCAGCGTGAGTCTGGGACCCAGGGGAGTCGGGGCTTTAGGTTCACATCGTTCTCCAAATGATTCTGGAGCCTATGTGAGGGAGACCGGTAGTAGTTGGGTCACGATCACGTGATCGCAAAACACTAGACTGGGGCGACTGAAAGGTGATGTCAATCACCTGTACACCGGGGGGGAGAAAGGAGGGAGGGCTAAGGTAAGAGAAAATAAAGAGAAAAGGGGGAGAACAACAAGTTTAAAAGGTGACATTTTGGTAGAGATACCTATATCATTTGAACAAACGGGCAATCATGAGTTTTGTCATAACAGTTTTAGTCACACAAACATGTTACAATGAACGATGTGGTCTGACCCATTAGAAATTTCAACCAGAGGTACAAAGGTGGTTCTGAAGCATTGGGATCGGATATATACAAATTTTACAATTTTGCATTAGTATATAGAAAAAAACCAATAAAAATTATTAATACATCGAAGAAGAGAATCCATTAAATACGAATGTCACAGTGGGTAGGTGATTAATAACAATGACTTAAGCCCTATGGAGTGACTCATTGTCGTCCATTGTATTCGCAGCTTAAGGGGTATTATGGTGCAACAGCTAGTGTCAAAGGGGCTAGTCATGCATTAGATAGGTCTATATTACACAATGTATAAAAGGCATGGTTCATGGTAATAGGGAGATGTTCAGACATGGATAGTACTATTATTTCATTCGTCCAGAGTATTGAGTCCCTGATTTACTGAGTCACATCTGGTGATCTATCCGCATTCACACTTATTTAGAAGTTGTTGTAGATCACCACCATGTAACGGCAGGGTAGGTTGGTCAATAACCTGCCAGAACATGTCAGTTTCTGAGTGATCTTTTTCAAGATAGTGTGAAACGAGAGGGGCATTCGTAACTTTACATCCGATACGGCTCTTATGTTGTATAATCTGTTGTTTCACCATTTGTGTAGTCTGACCTATGTATACTAGGGGTGGGCGGAATTTGCGTAGTCGCGCTACGCAAAGCTCCGCGAAACGGTAAAAAATCTCCGCGAGCACGCAAAAGTTCCGCGAACACGCGGAATTGCTTGTTCCGCCCGTTCGCGATGCTTTTTTCCTGTTCGCGAACGCTGTTTGCGTGCTCGGGGAGAAATATCTCGCGAACACGCATTTTTAAAGAGCGAACAAGTAAAAAATTCCGCGAAGTCGCGGATCGCGGAATTTTTGGCAATTTCGCGTTCTCCGCGGAACGCGAAATTACCCAAATTCCGCAAATTCCGCGAGCGGAACGGAATTTACCGCCCAGGCCTAATGTATACTAGATCACATGGGCAACGTATAGCATAGATTACACTTGTTGTACAGCATTAAAAAAATTGTTTGAGTTGGTACATTCGGTCCATGACCTTGAATTCTTTGGTATTAGATGTAAGAGGGCAGACCACGCAGTTTTGGCATCAGAATTGGCCGAGTTTGGACGGGAGGCCCCATACTAAGGTTATGGAAGTGGTGTTATCGGGTTTTTCACCACATGTAACGGCATCTACAAGATGGTCTGCTAAGTTGTCTCCCCTTTTGTAAGAGAATAGGGGAGGTTCTTTGAAGAGGTCATTTGTACGTAGAACCGCCCAGTTCTTTTTAATGATCTTGTTACTTGAAGGGCTAAAGGTGGAGACAAATGGGAAGCGTGTATTGACCCGTTTTTCACTAGGTGACAGAAGTATATCCCTGTGGCAGTACCACGCGCTAGAAATCTGGCGACGTGGTTAAACCCGATTGGTCCGTTTTTCGGACAGTATTGTTGCTTCTCGGAAATACTCCTTCCTCCATTTGCAGTTTCTTCGGATACGGAGAAACTGTCCATATGGGAGGCCATCGCGGAGACAGCGAGGGTGATAACTAGAGTATAACAAAAATGTATTGCGTTCAGTAGGTTTTCGATATAACATCGTGCTAATTGAGCCATCCTCTGTGTGGAGGGTGAGGTCCAAGAAAGATAGGTCGTTTTTTCTCAATTCAGATATAAATCTGAGATGTGGTTGGCTATTGTTGAACCAAACTAGGAAAGCAGACAGAGTATCATCCGATCCTTGCCAGAACAGGAGGATGTTGTCGATATATCTAGATTTTCTGAATAATCCTTATTTATAGGCGAGTAAACTGAATTCAACACACTTCAACTGGCCAGGCAGTGCGTCTCTGATGCCGAGGTTAGTCACCGACCTCCCATAACTCATCCTAACCGGATCGTACTCCCTCTTCCAACGACGCGATCATAATTAAAAATTGATACAGTAGGCTCACGTTACCTTTCCCTGGAGGCTTAAACAATTCCGTGGCCTTGCCGGACTTGTTCTTTAGTTAAATTCATACATCCTCTAAGGATTTCCTTGCCTAGAACAAGATGAGATCCCACAACCAAAAGGATCTTCAACTCATGGCACCTCCTTTCCTTCCTCAGATTCCTTACGTCCCCCAGCAGACATGCTGGTACGCCTCCACTCCCTTACAGGCTCACCCTGTTCAGAGGTATTCATTCCTACTTTGCGGAATCCTTTGCAGCCACAGGTATTTTTGCTAGACCTTATTGACAGTGTCCAGCCTACCTATGTCATCACACTGCCCCCCCCCCCTTTTTAGGTCTTGCCTACGCAGCGCGCATGCGCTGCATAGGAGGGGATCTTTTGGAATCAATCAGCATTTTGGCTAAAAACGTGCACGTTTTGCATTGCTTTCTATTGCAACGCGTGCACGTTTGGCGTTTCCCTTGCGGGAGCGAGCATCGGCACCATCTGTTTGTAATTATCTTGAAAACAGATGGTGCCCCTGCTCGCTCCCGCAATAACACTGTACATGCCCCCAGCCGCACGCAACGGGGAGGTGACTGACAGCACGCACTTTAAAGGTTCCTTTTTTCTCACTTTCACTTTCTTTCTGCACGGCATCCCACGTAGATTATTACTAGCACGCTGCCCGCGCGGACGAGGAAATAAACACCAACAGCCTGGGGCGGAGCCGGGCTGCAGCCAATGCACACAGAGGCCCCCAGCCGTGACGAGCAGAGACGGGATTTGTCCGGCCCTGGAGGAAGCTCCCTCGCGCGCTGGCAGCAGGGGAGCGCTACATAAGGCACGGTTACGGCGTGCAGACTTTATCCTAAGAGTTGCGTGCAGCAAACTACAGCATCTGCACACCACCTCTTCAGGCAGGACTGTAGACACACAGTGCAGTCACCTGGCGCTGCACCAGTGGTACCTGCACGGATCCGGTGGTCTCTTCTGGTGGGAGTGTACGCACACTGTGGTCTGTGGGCAGAACGCAGCTGCAGGACCCGCCGGAAAGGCTCCTCTACCTGCCGGAGCCGTGAGCGGCAAATACCTGTGTGCCTACGTGCAGCTTCTGAGCACACCCAGCGCCTGGTGTCAATCAATACATTTGTAGAGTGCACAACTCACCCGTGAGGGTCTCAAGGCGCTGGGGGGGGAAGGGGGGTGAGGGGGGGAGGGGGTGCTGCTACTGCTCGAACAGCCAGGTGTTGAGGAATCTCCTGAAGGCCAGCAGGTCCTGGGTCTGTTGTAGGCGGATGGGGAGGGTGTTCCAGGTTTTAGCGTCGAGGTGGGAGAATGATCTGCCGCCGGCGGTCGCTCGACGGATGCGGGGGACGATGGCGAGGGAGAGGTCAGCGGAGCGAAGCTGGCGGTTCGGGGTGTAGAAGGTGAGTCGTTCGTTGAGGTACGCTGGTCCGGTGTTGTGGAGAGCTTTGTGAGCGTGGGTGAGGAGCTTGAAGGTGATCCTCTTGTTGACAGGGAGCCAGTGAAGGTCTTTCAGGTGGGCTGAGATGTGGCTGTGGCGGGGGATGTCGAGGATGAGGCGTGCAGAGGCGTTCTGTATGCGTTGTAGTCGTTTCTGGAGTTTGGCTGATGTTCCTGCGTAGAGAGCGTTGCCGTAGTCCAGTCTGCTGCTGACGAGGGCCTGGGTGACTGTCCTTCTGGTACCGGTGGGAATCCATCTGTAGATCTTGCGGAGCATGTGGAGGGTGTTGAAGCAGGAGGAGGAGACGGCGTTCACTTGCTCGGTCATTGACAGTGCGGAGTCCAGGATGACTCCCAGGTTGCGTGCGTGGTTAGTGGGCGTCGGTGCAGCCCCCAGTGCGGCCGGCCACCATGAGTCGTCCCAGGCGCAGGGGGTGGATCCGATGATGAGGACCTCCGTCTTGTCCGAGTTCAGTTTCAGGCGGCTGATCGTCATCCATTCGGCGATGGCCTTCATTCCTTCGTGGAGGTTGGATTTGGAGGTGGTGGGGGCCTTGGTGAGGGAGAGGATCAGCTGGGTATCGTCGGCGTATGAGACGATGTTGAGGTCGTGTGATCTGGCGATGTTGGCGAGTGGTGCCAGGTAGATGTTGGAGTGTCGGGCTGAGGGACCATCCTTGGGGTATGCCGCAGATGATCTTGGTGTCCCCTTGCTGCTGCGAAGCGCTGCTCACCCGCAAGGTTGGTTACACCCCCTAGGTCCAAGACAGCAAAGAGCGCTCCAAGCTTTCTGCAACAGGTCAGTCTGGAATTGTATGAATTAACCCCCACCCCTTCCCCCATCCTACTAGTGGCACTGTTATTATGGAAAACGCGCTGCAATTGTCAGTCACGGGCAGAAGACACTGCGGTTGAATTCCACGGCCTTCTGTCCAGGAAACGGCCCCGCCCACGCGGCAGCTGCCGTGTCCCCCTCTCCTCTGCTGTCGCTGGTCATTGAGGTCGGGATTGCGGAGTCCACTTAGTACAGGGTCACTCCTGGCAAGTGTCTAGAGTCCAAAAATGCCCCAATGTGCACTGTGACCGATTCGGCCTTGTTGCTAAAAATATTTCCTCTTTTAATATGGATTTCCTTAGTTCATCCTGTGTTTTTGCAGGAGCACTTAAGTGCATTTCACGGGTGCTCTGCACCACTTCCGTTGTTTCAATCACATAAAAAATACTGACAAATATTTGTTAATCACTTGTAAGTTCAGCCCGACTGAATGTGCCCCACCTAGTGTACAATTACAATACGTCCTACTTGCTCGTCTGACACACCTTTCAGTCCTTCATTGACAAGTGAATGTTTAATGTGCACATACGCTTTGGCCTAACTCCTGTATTTTATGCGTTCAACCATCTACGTTTTTTTTTTTTTTACCTAGGTTTGACATACACTTGGTAAAAACTTCGTAAACGTTGTATGCATGCATTCGTATCACTTTTTTGCACATATGCAATACAGCCCGTTCACTTCGTGTGTCTGGTCTAGTTATGTCAGTCCGTGGTTATTTCCTAACAGTACAGCGTTTAGCATCAGCCTCTAGGCAGTTGTGTAATACGAGATGCATTTGTTGAAGAAGAGTGACTTTTCTTTAATACAGGCAAATTGTGTATCAGAACGCGTTCACCCGACTTGCTCCGAGCGCCGTTTAAGAGGCTGTAAATCATGGTCTAATCTCGTCACATTCCTTAAGACGCAATGAACGTCGAGGGGATGCAATGAATTTGAAGTCCCATTGAGATAGTCCAGTTCATGGATAACAGCAAAGCTGCAAACTGGTGGAATACAGAAAGAACCCTATTATGAAACCTTCAGGGGTCGTCTACCGACGGTGGCCCACGTACAAGGCATCTGAACAAGACCATCATAGAGGTAACCAGAGGTCCGAGCCCAACAACTACAATGATGCACTGAAGCGTGTACAAATGTGAGGAAATCAAAGGTTTGTGCTGGGGCGGAGCGGGTGGCCCTCAGCCTTTCAGGGGTCCGCAATCAGGCAAAGATCAATAAATATCTGTGAGTTAAGGTAGACTCAGGGGACCCTCCTCACATTCTTATACAGAGTTGAGAATAAATGAACTTTATATACTATTCTGAGTGTGCATCATTCGTACAAACCCTCGTGCGCCCGCTGTGGAGCTGGATTCTCTGCTGTGACACAAGGGCATGTACTGAAATCAGCGTAGAACCCTTCAAGGGCCTCTTGCGTACCAGCTCTTCCTGCTATCTACCAAGTGCACTGAAGACCAGCACTGCCCAGTGACACCACTTTGTGCGTGTGTTATATAAACACTGCAGCGTACACCCCCTTTAAATGTAACCCATGCCTGCTTGGGTCCATCTGTCACCCTACAAGCAAAGCAGACATTGGGCAGAGATGCACCCATCCTACAGCTCGTGCTTCTATCATTGTTTGAACTAAACCTATAATCCCATCTCCCAGACTGGAGGGTTCCCTAGACTTTCTGCGCACAATAAGTGGGTGGGAGGCTCGACCGAAATGTGGATGGGGGCTGGGGGGAATTCACATAGCGGATGCTTCGGCTTAGTACTTCTAAATATGTGCCTGCTCTTCTCTCTGCCTGCTCATCACACTGCACATTACCCAACACTGTCTGCAGCTGCTCTGCCTCCTGCCAATGGCACGATCGTCCCTTCCTCCTGTCTCTGCATTACGCAGCACTATCAGACTTCCAAGCCATCCCCACAGTCCCCTCTAAAAGCGTTCTCTGCCCCTCCTTCCCTCCTTCCATCCTTACACGGAACATCTCTCTGCTGCCCAGACCTCAGATCTCCGCCTCCTTCCGGTTCCATTCCTCCATTCCACAACCCACAATGTCTCCAGACCGTGTCACAGCGCTTGCTGCCTCCTTTCTGGGCATGACACAGCTCCTGCTTTCCTTGGCCCCTCACTGTCTCTGCCTGCTGTCTGCCTAACAAACAGCTATGTCTGCATACTTTGCACCCACCACATATTACTTACACCTATCGGTCTGCCACTGCATACCTGCCAACGATATGAAGCTGTGATTGGGAACTTGCTGAGGCAGAGAGAGGATCAGAACAGGTTTCTCCGTTGAGTTGCACTTCACAGAAATGGGATGTATGATGTAACAACGCGATCATTTAGATAGCGGTACATCACATCTCTGTTTTTACAACGCAAGTCGTTACCACGACTTGCGCTGTAGGGCGCTGGATTTAGGAATAGTATGATTTACTATTCCAACTCCAGCCTACGTACAGTAGGGAAGGTGTTGGAATAGTAAATCACACTATTCCTTAGTCTAGAGCGCCCTCCAGTGCAAGTCGTGGTAACGACTTGCGTTGTAAAAGCAGCGATCTAAATGTACTGCGGTGTTTTGACCGCGTTGTTAAGGTCATTTCCCACAGAAATGTATCTTGTTAAAGGGACATTACTGTACAGTGTCGTTAGTTGGAATAAAGCTGTCACAATGTTGAACTGTGCATGTACTCACCTTTTTGTTATCATGTTATGCTCAGTGCACTCAGGCAGACTGTAAACAGTGCATTATTCATAGGGTGCTCTTAGTGTGGTCAGGCATAAGCCACACACACTGGACTAGAGCATCCTGAGACACACACTGTAAAAATAACACTAAAAGTGTTTAGTAATTGTATAGCTCTTTAATCCCTGGCGGTACAGCATCCAGGATCTAATGCTGCATGGCTACACACTTATAAGGTCCCGAAGGCGAGACCTATTGGCTATGCCAATGCTTGTTCTTATTCTATCCCTTTCATTTCCTTTATACAGCACTCCCTGAATCGCCTGTAACCTGGTCCTGATGACAACCTGATGTAATTACAGGTCAAAACGTCATCGATCATTCAGTGCACCTCTTGGCGCCTCTCTGGTTCCATAATACAGTGGATTAATTCACTTACTGCATAAATTACTGTTTTGAAACCATTTTCCCAACCCTTTGCAACATTTTTCCCACTGGTCTTCACAAAATTTCACGTGTCACTAGCGCCGATCATCTTTTGCACGAGCACGTTTGTGCACAAGTCTCTTTGGGTTACACCCACATACACTGGAAATAGTGCTGATATAAATATCAATGTTTATTTAACTTTCTGAATACAGATCGCTGTTTATACATCACAAAATTCTTGAGTGTTTCCCCTGCAACTCTAATCTATATTTATTTTGTAAATTTGCCTTTCCTGAATAATACCTGTTGAGACATTGTTGATTGTTCTAATATATCCTGAATACAGCATGTCTCGAAGAGACCGCTCTGCCAAGGCGAGAGCTAAAAAGCACTCCAAGATGGTCACTCGTCCTTGCACGTGTGGTGGACCACCAGTGGCCATTCTGCCGTTTTTTTACGTTGAATTTATTCTTCCAAGTTGGCCAACCATTTTTTTGAATGGCAAATTTAAAAAAAAAAAAAGAAGAAAAAAAAAAGAAAATAGGAGTGTGACAAAGAAAGAAGAGAGTGGCCTGTTAGCAGAGTCATGTTGCAGGGATTTTGCAAAAATATTTTCAATTTAAAAAAGGTCAATCAAAATTATAGCAGAAAGTAAAGAGGGAGCAAAGGATGAGCAGACAAGCAAGAACAGAGAGCATGGTCATATGAGGAGATTGAGCAGATGGGGCGAGGGAGCAAAACAAACAGATGCACTCCCATACAGTGCTAAAACGAAAATAAGGAACTTGTTCCCCGATGTCAGAAGTGGAAGGATACAGGTCATCCAATCAGAAACATAGTAAAGCAGTAATGCTCCAGGGATGGGGCAAACAAAAGAATATGAAGGAAGGCCTTAAGACACGGGGCGTGTAACTAAGACAGACAAGAAAACTATTGAGTCATGTGGAAGGGGCAGACGCAAAGCTCTCTGTACGTATTGTATTTTAGAGCATATGCTTTCAGCAAAAGACAGCTAAATCTGACTCTAGGTGGGACCTAAAAAGGAGGTTAGTGTACCATAGAACAAGGAGTAAAAAAATGTTCAACGATTGGATCTAAAAAAAGATGGACCGGGGGCGTGGCTTAGGAGCCGAACATGGCGGACGCGTCTCTCTAGAGCCCCGCAGTTCGCTCCTTCTACGGGCCAGAATCCTACATCATCCTTGACCCCAGTCATTATTCCTGGGGGTCCCTTGCTGAGGTACCCGCTGTGACTCTATAAGCGGAGTTTGGCGGCAGCGGAGGGCCGGGAACACCGCGACCGGCCCCCCGATCGGCAGCGGCCGTGCCGGAGACGGAGGGCGGAGTGGTCGAGTCGGCGGCTGCGAAGCGTCCTCCTCACCAGGGGGGGGGCAGCAACAGAGAGGCGGATCGACCCAGTGCCGTCCCCGGAATCAAGGGTGCCGAGGCGTCGCTGCGGCCACACACATTCCGAGCCGAAGGGCCGAAGTTGCAGCCACGGCTCCATTGAGGCGCCCCTCCCCTACCTCCTTCGCTGCGGGCGCTGACGGGGCCTACGCTGCGGGCCTGGCGAGGCTTGACCTGGACCCTGAGTTGGTTGCTGCCCGGTGCGCTGCCTGGCCGAGTCGTCTGCGGGGACTACCCACCTGATTGGAGGCCGTGGGGCCCCCCTGCTAGGAGCCGCCGGCCCGTGGGGACGTCGCAGGGTCAAGACGAAGGACAGCCAACATCCGGCCTGGGCCCCCCGACAGAGGACGCTGCTGCAGTGGTGCGGCGGCCGCAGGGGACCCGGTGGCGAGCCGGCGGGGGCCCGACCTGTATCCGGCTTAGGAGGTGCGGCACCCGGGGGCTCCATCCTCGTGCGAGAGTTCGGCCGGGAGGCCGGGGAACCTGTGAGTACCTGTTTCGCGGCGCATAAGGGTGGTTGGGCTGTACCATCAATGCTTGGCCCCCTTCTTGCGCCGGGGGCCGCCCTGTGACGGCCGGGCCGCCCCAGGAGACGGGCCCTGCACATTGTGGAGTTGCCATAGTCTGGATCCTGTGAGGTCGCCAAGGGCCACCGTTTGCCGAATCGCGGTGGACGCCGGGGTGGCGCCCAGCTGTGGAGTCCGGTGCGGGGGCTGCTCATTGTCAATGGCTGCTGATCTGCGCTGCTGCCCTTGGCGTCGGCCATTGGGGGGGCTGACCTGGTGGGGGCTCCCCCAGCTGGGTATCCCTGATCGCCATGGGCAAGGATCGGCAGGGGGCGGCGGCCCCCAAGCAACATACGATGGACCGCTACACCACCACCAACAACCCTCCCGGGGGGGAGACCGCAGAGGGCCTGTCCTCTGACACAGCGACGCTGCTAGAGGGGATCAATCAATCGCGGACCGCTCTCGAGGCTCAGATCGGGGCCGTGGGGTCCGAGGTGTCGTTTCTCTGCCAAGATCTGCGGAAGGCCATTGACCGTATCACAGAGGCAGAGACCAGGGTTTCTACCGTGGAGGACTCCGTATCAGCACTCCAACAAAAGGTGGACAAACTGACCAAGCACTCGCAGGAACTGGCGGCACGGGTCGAGGATGCGGAAGGGCAGGCACGCCGCAACAACATACGCTTGGTGGGCTTCCCGGAGGGCTGCGAGGGGGCATCTATGGACACCTTCATCTCAGACTGGCTCAGGGCGCTGCTGCCCACGGAAGACATGTCCCCCCTGCTTCGTGATTGAGAGGGCCCACCGCGCTTTGACCAAGAAACCGCCACCCGGGTAGCGTCCGAGGCCAGTGATCGCCCGGCTCCTTAACTACGCTGACCGAGACGCCATTCTCCGGTAACCCCGGCTCCATAAGGACAAAATGATCTTTCAGTCACATCCCATCATGGTTTTCCCCGATTATACTAAATTGGTGCAGCAACAACGCCAGTCCTTTGTGGCGGCCAAGAGACGGCTACGTGAACTAAACTTATCCTACGCACTACTGTTCCCGGCCCGGATGAAAGTGATGTACAATGCCAAAACATTTTTCTTTGATACCCCAGAAGAAGTCTTTGTGTGAACAGATGAGCGTAGGGTTCTTAAACCGCACTCACCGCCCCCTTTGGACTTGGACTCCTCCCAGGGCTCACATCGGAGTGGTCGGCAGGGCAGAGACGCGACATCGAGACGCAACAGATCCCGCTCCAATTGGCGTGCCCAGGAGCAGACGGGCACCGGGGACTGAGGTAGACTGGGGCATGTAGACACATATTCTTCCCATTCACTTCCCGGGGTGGGTCATGCCCTCCGGAAGTGGCCACACGCTTGATTGCTTGGGTATTAAGGGGTGGGGTCTCTACTACCAGCCCTGGAGGGAACTGGACATGGAACGCCCCGAACGTTTTGGGTAATGTTGGGTGAAGTTGGGGGAGGGTGGGGGGGGATCCATTGGAGGAACCGCTTGGGGCATCCTGTTGGGGGCCTGGGGAGGGATTCCACCGCGACAGATACTCCATGTTCCTGGAAGTATGGGGGTGGGGGGGAGGGGGGGGAGGTTTGGGGAAGTTTCAGTGTTAGTTTTTCTTTTTTCGTTCTGTATTTACGCACCATGCACACGCCTCACTGCTCCGCCAAGCGCACACCGGTCGACCTTTTATGCCCCGACATCTAGGAATGGCTCACACAGCAGGTAACTCTACACCGGGGGTACTGAACATTCTCGCCTGGAATGTGCAAGGCTTACTTAATAAGGTCAAATGAGGGGCTGTGCTCCAGCAGGCAAAGCGCTATGCAGCAGACATCCTATTGCTGCAGGAGACACATCTTCTGGGCACGAAAGCCCAGTGCCTTGCCCGCTACAACTACAATACAGTGTACCATTACGGCTTTGCGCGGGGGGCGCGGGGCACGGCCATACTTGTGTAATTTGGAGCGGCACTCTACGATTAATGACATTGGCTGGATCCCGGTGGTCGCTTCACAGAGATCTCGGGTACTGTAGCCGGCGAACAGATTACAATTGGCAGCATATACGCCCCTCCACCGCTAGGCCAGACTTTTATAGACAAATTGACACAGCTCTGGGGAGATCTCCCGGGTGGCCTGATGGTACTGGGTGGCGATTGGAATGACATTATGGGTCCATTGGATAGGTGGCGAGCCCGACAACCAGATACACCCCCTGCTACATCCAAACTAAACGTACTGGCACATACACTGGGCTGGGTGGACACATGGCGGGCCCTTCACCCTTCTGAAGCCGGGTTCTCATATGCGTCGTCAGTCCACCCCTCTCTTTCTCGCCTTGATTATCTGTTCCTCCCACATAGCTACATGCACAGGGTGTCACATACGTCCATTTTGCCCCAAGGACTCTCTGATCATTCGCCGATTCAACTTAAGCTGCCCTTGCAGACTAACTGGGCCCCCTACAGGTGGCGCATGTCCCCCTGGTTGCTTCGGGACACGATGTATCGGGAGACGCTAAGTCGGGCAATCACCGATTATTTCAGCTTTAACATCTGCACTTGCCAGTCCCCGGTCATTCTCTGGGAGGCGTTCAAGCCCACGATTCGCGGGGTAGACATCAGCTATCGCACGGGGGAAAAGCAGCGTCGCCTGGCTCATGTGCATGACCTGGAAAACAGACAGGCCGAGCTCCAATCCCTAGTGGTGGGGGGCTCAGACCCCGCTGCCCGTCGGAACCTCCTACATGTTCAACAGCAGCTCCATCAGACTCACACCGACTGTGCCAAGGAGGCCTGGTTGGCCACTCAGTATAGGATCTACCAATGGGGCGATAAGTCTAGCCAGATGCTTCATAGGCTCTGTCAAGCTAGGGCGGCCCAGACACAGGTACCCCTCGTGAGGTCCCCCGAGGGTGTCATGTGCGCCGCCCCTGAGGCGGTTGTACAGGCCTTCGCAGATTTCTACGCAGCACTATACGAGGAGCGAGAGGTCATTGCAGAACCCCTTATCGATGCCTTTTTCGCAGATATCCCTCCCCGCCGCCTCTCAGACGAGCAACGCGCCGTCCTAGAGGAACCCATTTCTTTAGATGAGTTACGGTCGGCGCTATCCAACACACACACAGGACGCGCCGGGCCCGAACGGGTTCCCGTGCGACTTCTTGCGGCCTCATATGGAGACTCTGGGACATTATTTCTCGGGGCGCTGCGCGACGCCTCGGAGTGGAGCATTCTGCCTCCGGATTGGAGACATGCGGAGATCGTGGTCTTCCTTAAACTGGGCCGCCCACCGGAGAATCCGGGCTCGTATCGCCCCATCTCATTGTTAAATTTCGAGCCTAAATTGCTGGGGAAGGTCCTGGCGGACCGCCTCCGCACGTGCATACAGGATCTGGTGCATCCAGATCAATCTGGCTTTATGCCACACCGTTCCACCAGACACAATATCAGACGTGCCCACAACGCTGTGGCGGAGGCCCACCGCCTGGGGAGCCCCTCGGCAGTTTTGCTGGCAGATATAGACAAAGCATTCGATTCATTGAGCTGGACGTACCTCTTTAAGTTCCTGGAGCCAGTTAATCTAGGCCCTCACTTCAGGGCCTACGTGAAATTGCTTTATACAGACCTCACTGCATCGGTCTGAGTGGCCGGTCACTGTTCGGCCCCCTTCCCTATCCGCAGGGGCACTAGGCAGGGGTGCCCACTCTCCCCACTTTTGTTCGCGTTGGCTATCGAGCCCTTGGCCGCATGGGTCTGCCTAGACTCGGTCTTCCGGGGTCTGGACTGGTCACCGGAGTGCTCGGATAGGATCGCGCTGTACGACGATGACGCCTTGTTTTTTATATCGGATCCTTGGGTCTCCGGGCGCTCCAGAATCTGCGGATTTTTGGGGAGACCTCCGGGCTTTACGCTAACCCAACTAAGTCCATTTTGTTTCCTATTAACGGGGATCCGCGGTCTCAAGCTTGGGCCTCGCAGTTGATCGTCGCGGAGGCGGGCTTTTGGTACCTCGGGGTGTATATCGCGCGGTGCCCGACCGAAGCATGGTCGGGTAACATTGCTCCGTTGTTCCCCGCGGTTCGAGATGCGACGACGGTGTGGTCTCAACTACCCCTCTCGTTATATGGCAGATCAGCCATTTTCAAAATGGTGTGTCTACCACGCCTGCTCTATCGGCTGCAAAATTACCCATTTCCCATCCCCCCGTTGTGGTTCCGTCAAATTAACGCACTTTTGAATAGGTTTCTTTGGGGGGCGGGGGCGGTTCGGGTGGCGCTTGCACCACCTTGCACCACCGTGTGTCCAATCTACATACTGCGGCGGGATAGCAGCGGCTGACGTTCGGGCATACTATTGGGCTTCGCACCTTCTAGTGATAAACGAATGGTGGTATGGCTCTCAGGCAGACCCGGCCTATGCAGTGGAATGACTCTTCATGGCGGAAGCCCCGCTGCTCCACCTCCTGTATAGTTCCTCGTCTCTGGTGGAGCTTCCCCCGGCATGTAGGACAGTCATCCAGATTTGGAGGCGAGTGGTCCGCCAAATGGGCTGGTGGGGTAAGCGGACATGTGCAGGGCTCCCACCTCCGGCCGGTCTCGTCTTTAGTAGGGTTCCGTAGGTGGGACGACATAGGGATCTCCATGTTGGGAGATATCATGCAGGGGTCCACGCTCAAGTCCTTCCAGAGGCTGCAGGAGGGCTTCGACCTCCATAAAACACAGTTTCACAGATATCTGCAGCTCCGCCACGCCGTGTCCCCTCTAATAAGGGACCTCACAACTCTTCCTGAGTTCCACCCGCTAGAAGGCCGGCTGCTCATGGGAGATCTTGGTGCCCACAAAATTAGACAAATTTATCAAACAATTACTACACATTCTACGACCACAATACACCGGACTCGGGCGGCGTGGGAGGCGGATGTGCCCACTCTGACGGACGATGATTGGGCTGAGGCATAGGCTAGTCCTAGATACTCCGCTGTCTCTACCCGATACCGGCTGATCCAATTTAAGTATCTTCATAGGATATATTACACACGCCTACGCCTCTTTAGGATGGGGGCTATCCAGTCACCCACGTGCCTCCGCTGCGACTCGGATGAGGGGTCGTTCCTCCACACGGTGTGGAGTTGCGGGGCACTGCAACACTTCTGGTCAGGCATTCGGTCCTGCTTGGGGCGGGTACTAGCGTGGAACATCCCAGCAGACCCTAGGCTGATTCTCCTACACAGCACCGAAGACATTGGGGGGGAACAGATATAAACGACACCTATTATTCTTGGGTCTCACACTTGCTAAGCGCGACATTACACAGCACTGGAAGGCTACATCCCCACCCAGTATAGGTAATTGGAAAAAAGCCATGGATTGGTGCCTGTCGGCTGAAGTTGCGGTATTTCAGGCACGGGGCTGTCCACAAAGGACGGGAAGATATGGCCAGGCTGGGCCACATACCGAGGCATCGACTTGTCCCTCCTGAGGCCTCCGGTTTCCCGAGACCCAATTGACAGGCTAGTGGTAAGCAACTCACTGGTTTAGTGTAATAGTGTTGCGCAGGGGCAGAAGAGCAAGTTTGCATAATGTTTGTATCACAAATTCTGTAAGGTGTGTGGTGCGGGCTTGGGGGGATGGGGGGTTTGGTCTGATGTTCTGCAGGCTTTCATTGGGGATGGTATTTGGTGCCAAGGAATCCTACAACATGCCTTTTACCTGTATAATGTTTGCCGGGCGTCGCCCAGTTGGCACTTTGGAAAATCAATAAAATCTGTTAAAAAAAAAAAAAAGATGGACCGCATTGCCATCTAAAAATCAATGCAATAAAAATAGGATAATTGGTAGGCACAAGCTCACACTATGTATCTTGATATATAAGAAGGATTGTTAAGACATTAAAGAGGGACATTATGACATTGCAACCTTCTGACAATAAACCAGGTACACATGGAAATAGTCTATGAAGATAATTGGACACAGACCTGGATACGTTTTAATTAAAAGGAAGGAAACTGATGTCAGGATATACAAGTCTCAGAAATATAATATCATTACTGGAGTAGTCACATCAAAGAACCAAGGAGTGTTATGCGCTGCATAAACCGTGGCCGAGGGCTGTGAAAAATGTTAAGATTATCCAGAAGTATAATGGGAAGTTATTAAAAGTGAGAGGATTCCAGCATCAATTTGTTTTTTTACTAAAGTACAATCATTAAATGTGGTACACCAAGTAATAAACGTTCATATTAGAGGACGACCTCTAAAGGGGTTGAAAAAATATGTGCTAAAAATATATCAAGGAGAAATGTTTGTTGTAGACCACAACTCTAATATGTGAGAAGGTTAATAAAAATACATATATCTGTGTTTTGTAGACTTAAAATCAACAATGAAATACATCGGTGGACTGTTATCCATTTTATCAAATATATTTGAGACGCTGTCAATAGTATGGGCCTCAATCCGAGTACCCGGTAATTTGGGTAGCAATACCGCATCCAGTAAATACAGATAATCTGGGGTGCAGTATTTTCCTCCCCATTCCAACTTTGACCTCACATTAGAGTATACTGCTGTAATACTGCAGGTTCTCACTATTTAGAGCTTCAAAACTGTGCATGTGCACTATTTTCTTAACACAGATTATGCAAGCTTTTACCTGGCAAATTGGGAGGGTGAGAAAAGTGCTAACTTTTACCAAAACGTAGAATCTCAATTTGGGTCCAAAACATGTTAGCGCCTAAAGAGGGATTACCTCGCCACTGAAATGAGAGGCCTCTAGCAGTGAAAACATTTCCTACTATTCTGTTCGATCTAAAGCATACTTTCAGTTTGCACAACTTCCTATGTCGAGACATCAAACATTTTTTGTCGCACCAAAAGATGAATACAGACTATGTGGGAGCCTTTTGGATTAGTGTTCGATTCTGCTATTTTATAAGAACAATTCATCAACACTTGAAGGATAAATAGAATTATGCATGTTGTAAGAGCTGAAAATAAATGATGTCGAAAATGTAAACAAGCATTGGCATAGCCAATAGGTCTCGCCTTTGGGACCTTATAAGTGTTTAGCCATGCAACACTTGATGTTGTTGCACCAAGGATATTGTCCTGGATAACTAAACACTTATAAGGTCCCAAAGGCGAGACCTATTGGCTATGCCAATGCTTGTTTTAAATGCACCTCTGCCATACTCAAAAATATGATTTGGGAGTCGCAGGAGCGCTTTTTGCACACGGTGTGAGTTGGTGGGCCTTGTACTAAATACATGTGGTATCTAACCAAATTTGCCAACTCTTCCAATGCGTGTGAACCTTCGCACTCGTTATTTGTTTATTAATGGAGTTTTCCCAGTTTTTCCTAATAACTAAAACACGAAAGCCCTTCAGTACTTGTCTGTTTGAGACCAAAGCTTATACGCTGTCATGGCTTCTGTCGTTCTGAAATGCTGACACGCGATTGGACATTCTCCAGGCTGTAAACTGAATACTTGCTTACACACCTGGATTAATATAAATCCACATTTGTTCAGTTGCTTCGTCGCCGCTGTGTCGACGGGAGTGAGAGAAGAGTAAATAGGACGTGCTGGCTCCGGGTGAAGATGAAACGAAAGTCCCCGTTTAACATAGCGATGTGTAATGGATCCTAAAGCATGAAAATGGCGCGAGACTGTGGAATCTATCAATCAAAACGGGTCTCATAATGGAGGCCGTTAATCTTCTGACGCAGTAAGTGTCATTTGTTTGATGTTAACTCTGGGTAACATCTTCCTCACATCGAAAATGGCGACAGTGAGAAATTGTCAATGCCTTTTGTAGTCGCAATAACGTTATTTTTGCGCATAAAACCAAAGCGGGCTTTTAAATTATAAACAATTTACACTAGAATTGTCGTTTAAATTAAAATGCAACCTCCTTTAAACTCTATATGTAAGCGAGGCATGGTGACTCCAACATATTTTTTTTTTTTACATTCTAGGGGTTCTCCTAGAAAATCACTGAGCATGTATCTCAGTGACGTAATTTCGAGGGTTACTAAATAGTCCCAGGTATAACAATGTATCTTGTGCGTGTCCAATCACAAGGGCGACTTTCTAACACAAACGGACTGGCAATGTGGGAAATGGATTCTGCTGTGAATGCGCGGCCACAAATAATGATGCTTTTGTTTCAAACATGCAGCAAACCCTTTTGCTGCCAGCGCTTGTTGATCAGGGTTGCATATTTGTGTGAGCTGCAGGTGACCCGTTTACGAGATCAAATGTATTTTTTTTAGCATCCACCCATCCGTGAAATAGTTCGTTGTGTGCTTTTGTCAGTATCAAAAGCCAGTGGAACACGCACTAAAACAAATAACAAAAGTCTCTGTCTGGTGCGCCTGAGGGCAGCGAGAGGACGGTGGACTCTGCTGGGGGCATCTGTGCTCATTGGCCGCCTGGCTGTGGCTAAAGTCCGTCCACAGTCCTCGAACTCAAGCAGCGCCCAGAGTAGATTGGTTTCAGGTGTTCACAAGGCTTGAGTGCACACTGGATTGTGTTATTTAATCGCTCGCCGTAATGGCGCTCTGTAGGGCTAATTGCACTCGGTTAGTCTCGCGCCATGCGCCTCTGAGGTCTCTCCTGACCCATTAAAGTCATTCATCTCGGGTTCCGACCTCTAATGGCGCCTCGTGAGTCGAAGGCCCGCCCAGGACCTGCTGCGCGCATCTTCCGGTCAGAATTCAGGCGCGGACACCTTCACGTCTAATGCACTTCTGCCTGGATCCAGAAGCTACCTTTGCTTTGTATTTATTATGAAGAATTTTGCATTTTATTAAAAATAGGTATTGAGGTGGAAGGTATGAGAATGTTGAGCAGGACCAATGGTCGATTAAGAAGCAGATCGCTCAAGCTGTCTTGGTAAAAAAAAAGTGACAAATAGGGTTCGAAAACACCATCTCAAATATCGGATGAAATGTGGAGCTTGTGGGGAACCGTGCCACAATACCGGCTGGTTTCACAACATGATTCTCGAGTGAGAAATCTCACAGCACACAAGTCCTGTTATGTTGTATATTTAAAAAGTGTATGTATACATAACAAAGCACATTAAAAAACGTAAGCTCGGTAACGTTGAAGGAATTTGGCATTAGCAACTAAAAACCAGCACAAGCGCGCGGCACAGGGGGAGGGGGCCTGCGCGATTCCCTTGCGGGAGCGTGCAGCAAGGCGCGATGATTGCGACCAAATGGCGCCACCGTATGGCGCCGCCCGCTCCCGCAAGGGAATCGCCAGACGTGCACGCGTTGCCATTGCAAGCAATGCAACGCGTGCACGTTTTTGCCCCCAAAGCTGTGCCGATCACTAAAAGGTCTCTCCTATCCAACGCATGCGCGCTGCGTAGGCGAGACCTAAAAAGAAATAGCACCAAGTACTGCTAGCGCTCAAAAATGGGTTTGACGATCAGAAAGGAAAAGGGCAAAAATGTGGAGGAACTAACCTACTAAGGGCACACAGTGGCCAAGGATGGTGCCAGGAAAAAAAACATGGCTGGAAAAAATAAACATAAACCATCAAACATTCCTTCAAAAAAAAAAAAAAGACTGCCCGCATCTTCAATAATTTATGTTCAATGTACATGTTGCTAAACTATATTGGGAATCGGCAAAGCAAGGGGATTATCCAGGTTTAAATACATTTCACCAAGCAAATTGGCAGTTGTGCCACCACTACACCACACAGGCCTACCACTTTTTTTTTTTTTGTTGCAAAAAAAGGAGGATGCACCGTCCAGGGTTCCGACTGCCATCAAACCCCCAGTAACACAAAAGTATTAAGTGCAATAAAGGGAAGACAACTCCAATGTTCAATAATATTCCAAACTTCCCCACCCCCAAGTTAACCAACCCCCTACATCATCAACCTATGATCCCATCACCCCCATGTGAAAGGTAGGTATACAGCAGCAAGGCTGGGACAACTATAAGAGCAAAACACTAGGAGGGCAGGAAGCTTGGGCTCTCTAAATGAAAGCTGCTAGAAATGGGGTCTCTAGTTGGCAGAGGTAGGTACCTTTGTCCAAATAGGAACCCTTGCTTTCTAGTCAGGGTAAGGGGAATACACTTCTAAAATAACCCCTGCTCACCCCTTTGGTAGCTTGTCACAAGCAGACAGGCTTATCTCAGAGGTAGTGTGTAAAGCATTTGTGAACGCATACAGTAATAGAGTGAAAACACTACAAATGGACACAACACCAGTTTAGAAAAATAAGTAATCTTTATCTAAACCAAACAAGACCAAAATGACAAAAATCCACAATTCAGTAATGAAAAAATGACTTTCAAATGGTAGAAATGGTTCAGTTCAAAGCAAATTGCAGATGCGTCACTTTTCACACAAAGTACCTTGGATGCGTCGCGCGCACAAACAAAAAGGGTCGCAGGGAAGGTGATGCATCGGTTCCTTACACTCAGGGAAGGTGATGTATCGGTTCCTTACTGGAAAGGAGGTGATGCGTCGGTTTCTTGCTACATGGGGAGGTGATGCGTCGGTTTCTTACTGTGTCCCCAAACGATGCGACAGACTTGGCGCCTCGATGCGACGATCTGGGACGATGCATGGGTTCTTGCAGCTGCACAGCAGGCCTTGCGTCTGAATCGGTGCGGTGATCTTGGACTTCGGAGATCCGTGCGGCGATTTCTCGAGCCGCAGGCAGGCGCTGCGACGATTTCTTCGGCGATGCGTCAGAAACAGGTGCGGATGCGTCACGCTTCTTGAAGTTGCGTTATTTTTCCCAGCTCCCAGCGGCAAACAGCCTCCAGGGGTCCAAAACAACATCAGGCACCTCCTCGCAGGTCAGAACTCCCAGCAATGAAGTTATGGGGAGCTGGTGGTGAAGTCTTTGTGTCCCGGAGACTTCAGAACTGGAGGCAAGCTCAGTTTCAAGCCCTTGGAGATATTTTCCAAGCAGGGGACACAGCAAACAGCAAAGTCCTTTTCCCTTTCCTTGGCAGAAAGTAGTCACTGCAGGCCAACCCCAGACAGCAAACAGCACAGGGGCAGTATTCCCCTCAGCTTCTCCGGCTCTTCAACTTGGCAAAGTATCCTCTTGATACCCAGAAGTGACCTAAAAGTCTGGGGTCTGGGCCCCTCTTTTTATACAGTAAATCTCTTTTTTCTCTCCTGGCCCAGGGCTCTGAGCCGAGTCCAAACCAGTTCTGGGGGGCACTTTGCAAGTGCACAACAACTTCCATTGTGAGTGAGCCGTGGCTCCAGACACACCACAGAGTGGCGGAGCCATCATTGTGGAAGGCAGGCACAGCCCTATTCAGGTGCAGGTGCTACTCCTCCCACAACTCCAAATGCAGACCAGGCCTCTTCAGCCTAGCGCTGACTCATCCAGACTCTCTGGAGCAACTGCACATCCCCAGCTCCTGTCACTCCAAAGTCAGACAGTCAATACACAACCTAGCAGATGCACACTGGATGGCTAAGCAAGAAAATACCTACTTTCTAAAAGTGGTATTTTCAAACACAGAATGTAAAAATCACCCTCACTAAAAGATGCATTTTAACATTTTGAGTTCAGGCATACTAAACTTTATTTGCTTACCTTGTTCCCTGGGGTAGTTGTGTTTATAAGATGTTATCAGCAAACTCCCCATTCTATCCAATGGGAATAGGTAGCCTTGGAATAGTGAAAAACGAAATTGGCAGTATTTCACTATCAGGACATGCCACACACACCAGGGGATGTCCTACCTTTCACATACACTGCACCCTGCCCACAGGGGTACTTTGGGCCTGCCCACAGGGGTACTTTGGGCCTACCTTAGGGGTGCCTAACGTGTACGAAAAGGGAAGGTTAGGGGCTGGCAAGTGTGTGCACTTGCCAAGTCACAAGGCAGTACCAGACGGCACACAGGCTCTGCAATGGCAGGCCTGAGTTACATTTACAGGCTGCTTATGTGGGTGGCACAATCAGTGCTGCAGGCCCACTAGCAGCATTTGATTTACAGGCCCTGGGCGCACACAGTGCACTGTACTAAGGACTGACTAGTAAATCAAATCAGCCAATTATGGAAACACCAATCCATACTTACAATTTACAGGGAGAGCATATGCACTTTAGCACTGATCAGCAGTGGTAAAGTGCCCAGAGTAATAAAACCAACTAAACCAGGTCAGAAACAGAAGGCCACAAAGCAAAAAAGTCTGGGGATAAACCTGCTGTAAAAGCCAAGTCTAACAATAGCCATCTCAATTTAACATTGTAATGTCTATATTATTTGCTTGCTACCCTAGGACACAGCATTCAACACAACATACTTAACACAACACATAATACAACACCACACTTCTGTAAATATCACCTATTATGATCTGTGATCCCTTCTCCCTGGTGGGTTATCATGAAATGGCTGTGTACTAATTAATTAATACTGTGAAAATAATCTGTTATTTCATGATGCTTTTCATTTGTATACACAATATGTAGATATAAGTTAACCGTATTAATGTTTTACCATTGCTTGCAATTAGTGATGTGAAAGCCTAATATTGGGTCTATTCATGAGCACAGTATGTGTTTTGCGATTTGTATTATCGGATGCAAGGATAGCTTCTCATGCTATGGCCTGATGTCCAGTGAGGAATGTAACAAAGACAGTTCCCCTGTTTTAGAGTGCAAACAGTACATGAAACCTCTGGTATCTTATCACTCAGAAAACTTTCAGGATTTCCAGGGGATACTAGGCTAATCACCCAGCTAAATATTAAACTGACAAAGGATGCGTTCACCAGCATTCATCTAAGGCGAGGTATGAAGTGATAAGAGGTAGCACATGCATACGAAAACAAACAGACACTGAAATAAAGACTTGTTAACTTTTAATAAAATACCAGGTATATTAATTTGTTTACATTTGGAATATTTTGATCGGACTATATTTCTAATATTCACTTTAATTGCCTGACAGTTTGTATTGTCTAGCACAGTGTAAAGTAAAGAATTGCAATATTATTATATTTGTGGTGGTTTATAACTTCTCACTGTAAAGTGGGGATCCCATGCATTTATACTTGTCCTGCTGAGGCTCTAGTTAGGCGTCTGAGGAAGTCTCCATACTGTTCCCTTCATGTCAACAATGTACACTCAAAGATTTGCGAGCCCCTGTCTGTTTTGCTTGCTCTGCAGATCCACAGGCTAACTACATGCTCCAATGGTTAACAAGGTCAACATGTTTGGGATGGGAGGAGCAAACAATGATTTGGCTTACATCCCCACAGATATGCCTTTAGTGAGTTATCACAACGCTCCCAACGGGACTCTCCAATACGAATCAACAAACATACAACAGAATACAACAGCAGTATACAATGATAGCACCTTTTCTCCAGAGTATGCCTCGCAGCAAATATCCAAAACAACACACAGGACAGATCACTTCGCATAAAGCCAACATAGCACAGATTTGTTTTACAGTTAGCCATCGCCACGCTCACAACAGCAATTTTCACCATGACTCGCTAACATCCAACAGAACGTTCCTGAGAGAACTCCGAACATTAATCCAAGTACAGATATACTGCATGTAATACTCAAACAGATTTATTTTTTCTGCCTCATATCACCATCGATCCAACCTTCTTTAACAAAATGTTCACCTAAGGAATGAGAGGCTACACTTACATCCCTCAAGTTTTAGGATTACCAAGAATAAATTGTGATCACCATGGTTTGTATTTTAAAAAGAAATGTCATACACAGTCAACAAACTCTGACAGAGCAGCACGCCTTATTTAATGGCATGTAAAATTGAAATATAATGAAAAAATGTCCTTAAAGATAACAAATACAAAGTTCACCCAAGAATCATGCCACGAGGTTCTGGTGAACCTGGACTTGCCAACTATGTCCCAGATATTTTTGGGAAGACATTGATAACAGCATTATAATTAACTCACTAGAAATTGAATGTCAATTACTGAATTGTTATAAATTACACTAAACTTCATTTTTATACCCTCAACAGTTATCTTTCTTTGAGTTTAGTTTTATTTCCCTCCACTTATTGAAATCTGATTAATAAATGCTGTAAACCTTTATTTTCATTTGACGGGTTTTATATAGCGCTGGCTAGACCCGGAGGTATCAGAGCGCTTTACATGAGGATCATTGAGTTACAAGTTACAGACTACATCAGTTACAATAGCATAGTAAAACACAGGAAAAAAACAAGGTTATGGTAATTCGTCGGAGGGAGAGGAAGGAGACATAGCGGGGAGACGAGGAGAACTGTGCCCAATGTCCGGCTGGGTAGGTGACGGTCGAGGGGGTGAACCAGGGTCGATCTCCTCTATAGCTGTCTAGCAGCACCACCGGGCATCAGCCATGTTGCTCAGGTCTCCGCGGTCAGGAATAACAAGCATAATCACACATAGAAGCACAAGTCCCCAATAGAGGGGGAGGGGGGAGTGGAAACAGGGGGTTGGGAAGCAGATCAGTTCTGGTAGGCCGGCAGTGGGGAAAGAAAGTACCTCATGTGGGCCCAAAACGTTAGAGTAAGCGAGTCTATAACCCAGGAGGGATCACATAGTCACTAAGTACAGTGCAAAATTCAATCACCACGCTGGGTCATCTCGGCATCTTATTTGAAATAGTTTGAGATGGGTCATATGGGGAAATCCTTAAGAAGTGGGGGCCAGGCGATATACTTTAGGTAGATTGGGAGTAGAGTACGTCCACTTCTGATTCTTGCAGCAGCTACAGAGCTTCGGGCCCCCCGCATCGGCGCCGTCCCGTCTGAGTCCGCCCAAGGATATAAGGCTGATAAGGGCTGAGGATTAACAATAAGCGCCTCTCAGGTACGATTTGAGCCTGAAATGGAGGAACACTTGAGGTAATAATGTCACATGGCGGCCATCTTAAGGTCAGGCAGTGGCTATGTGCTCCCGTGTATTACTGATCCTGTGCCTTCATTCACATCTTCCCAAGACATTACTGGGAGCCTTACTTCAGACCTCCTTACCCCCATGGGACTATAGGGAAACCTCCTGCACTCCTCCTGTGCGAGGGATGACGCCATTTTGGGGTCAGGCAGGCAGAGATATGCGCTATTCCTCCTTTGCTGTGGCCGTGTTATTGTATCCCTTACACTCCGGAGGAATATGCCCAGCGCTGGTGAGTCCCGGGGGCCCCAGAAGTCAACTCACCCCTCCGTGGTCACTTTTATATAAGGCCGCCGGGCCCTCCAATACTCGCGGTTCCACAGCTCTTCACCGGAGTCCCGCTTGCCGGACTGCCGGGATAGTCCTTTTGACAAGGATCTTTAATTTCCTCCTGCTGCAATGCGGAGCTAGATGCCGTTGAGGCACTTTAATGCAGCACCCCCTTCAATTAGAAGATCCTCAGGAGTGTGTCGGCTGCCATTTTGGGGCCAGGCATGGATCAGTTTTACTGCAGTTGGTCATGGCGGAGTAGCTGGGGAAACCAAGAGCTCCGCTGGCCTCGGAGACGATCCTGTGACAAATCCCGGTCCTCCATCGCTAAAAACCTGAAAAAGCAGCGGCAGAAGTCCCCGGGAGGAAAGTGGCAGACCCAGTGGATCGGAGGGCACTGTGCGGAGTCCGGAATTCGATTTTTTCCGGAGGTCCGGATCGGCGCGCGCCCGCGCTCAAAATGGCGGCTGACCCGCGTTGGTGATCTCCGGGACCGGGAGGAGAAGCAGCGCCGAGCGGACCCCCCAGGGCGGAGCCCGGGAACGGTGAGCGGTCGGCAGCGGCGGGAGGTGTGGATGCCTGACGGCCAGTGAATCCCTCCCCGGCGGCGGAAGGGGCAACAACTCGGCACCCGAGACGGCGGGGCAGCGCCAGTCGCCCGCCCAGCACCGCGTGAGGAGAGGGAGTGAGACGGGGGACTCAGCTGCCGCATCCTTCGCCTGTGCAGCCAGAGCCTGGGGGGTGAGTGAGATCGGGGACTGCCGGTTCCCCCCCCCCCTACTGGGGAACTGCCACCTACGAGCAAGTCCAAGGGGTCCTGGCTGTGAGCGGTGGATGTAGCGAGCCGGCGCTCCGGTGGCTGGGCTCATGTGCGGTGCCCTAAGTGTTGACTGATCCTTATGAAGAGGGATTTGTGAGAGATCCCCGTCCTGGGATCTGTACGTAGCGGGACATACCCGTCTCCGCCTTCGGCGGATTGTTGATGCTGCGCTCGCCCACCTGAGAGTGACACTCCCTGGGGACCCGGTTCCGGGCTTCTGCGGACCGGCGCCCCCGAAGTGCATCGGATACGGGCGGTTGGGGTCTCTTCCCTTCACTGCATAAGAGTCCCCTGGCTTCCCGGTGGAGATTCCCTCGGCGCGAAGATCGACGCGCATTCTCTGGTGGAGTGCAGTCCTTCCCTCCGAGAGGAGAGAACTAGAGGGGGTCGGAGCCGGTGACGAACGACTGCAGTCGTGGGCCCGCCTGACGCTGGTGAGGTCGGCCGCTGCCGGAGTCCGGACGTTCCCCCCGCTTGACACCTGCAATCTCCTGCCTTTCCTGCCAGACTCATACCGGGAGCAGAAGTGGGTCAATCCTGTACTACGTTTCCTGCCGCCTGTGACGCGGCGGGGCCACCCTTGATACCTCGGGGCACTGGAGAGGCGACCTTGGTCCCACTATCCCATAACTTGAGAGTCACCGGGACCGCCACTGGAGCAGTGGAAGATCGACAGGGGAGGCAACAAGTCAGATCCTGCTGGTGGTTAAGATCGGGAGTAGGAGCTTATGATTGTCAAAGAAAAGGACCCCAAGCAGTCTCGCAGGGTAAGATGGACCGCTACGCCAAAGTGATCCCGGGCCCGCTGGGAGCAGAGGGTGGACCTGTTCCTCCCTCAGACACCACCGCTATCCTGCAAGCCATTCGCGAGTCCAGAGAGAGTCTGGAGGAAAGTGGCAGAGGTGCGATCGGAGGTCACGTTACTGCGCCATGATCTCCATAAACTCTCAGACCGAGTGACCGAAACCGAACATCGTATCTCGGAGCTTGAAGATGCCTCCCATACCACACGGAAAGATGTATCAGGGCTCTTAACATCTATGGCGGAGATGGCATGGAGAGTCGACGATGCGGAAAACAGGGCCAGAAGGAACAATCTTAGATTTGTTGGATTTCAGGGAAAGGTGGAGGGATCCGATCCCGGGCAATTTCTACTGACCTTTCTGAAAAATACCCTACCGCAGGCACCATTCTCGACTTGCTTTGTAATAGAACGAGCACACAGGATGCCGAATTTTGCACCACCACCGGGAGCCCCACCTCGCCCCCTCATAGCACGCTTTCTGAACTTCCACGATAGGGACTTGATATTGCGCGAAATCCGGAAAAAGAGTGAAGTCCGATACGAGAACGCCCGGGTGATGGTCTTCCCAGATTACTCCCGGGACGTGCAGAAACAGAGGCGGACCTTCAACCAAGTCAAGGTGAAATTGTGTGCAATGGGGCTCCAATATATGCTGCTCTTCCCAGCCAAGCTGAAGGTTCTGTTTCAAGGCTCCTCCATGTTTTTCCAAACACCTGGCGAAGCCTGGTCCTGGATTGAGGAGCGTCCGCAACTCCAGCGGGGGACACAGAAAAACTCCACTCCGGCTCCCGCGAAACGAGGGGGCACGTCCCAGGATAGATTCAAGGAAAAGCGCCGGCGACGAGGCCACGCAGCTCGGCGGGGGGCACTCCGGGACGAGTATTGAGATCCAGGGACACAGAAATACCCCATCAGAGTCGGGAGATGATACGGCTCGTTCAAGTTCCCTGCACTCCGTGGTCAGGTCCGACGATACCGGCCACACTGAAAACTCCGAGGGCGAGGACTCTGAGGAGGGGCCGACTAACCACCCACTGCTGCAAAGTATCCTGCGATTGGAAACAACAGATCAAGACCCTCCGGCTCCAGACATGCCGAACCTCCAACCCTCCGGCAATGGCGATGGGGACTGAGAAACGAGGCCGGCTGGCCCCCCAACAAACAGTAAGACTTTCCCGAGGTTCACCACACGCATATGACAGGAAAATTGAATGGGGAAAGAGCTCCGAGTGAGCTTATTGTAATATTATTGTTTAGTTAAATTGTGTGGGAGGGGAGGGTGGGCGACAGACCTCTTAACAGATCACCCGTACCACAGTTGTCACGTTGACGAGTTGGGGGGCGGTGGGGGTGTCTCGAGAGCGTAGGGTGGGGGGTGGCCAAATTAAAGAATTGCGTATTATTTTGGGAATGTTAAATGGAGATCTTTTAACCCAAGGTCGTGCTTTGAATGCTGCGCTGCGGGAGGATGGGGGGGGGGGTTGGGCAGAACACCACTACAGGGTCGGACTGGGACTGACCCATGGGATACATCACAATGGCAAATGATAGTTATACCACAATGACATGGAATGTCAATGGATTAGGCGACAAAGTTAAGCGAGGTCTAGTGTCTCGATTTCTTAAAAGGCATAAACCTGACGTTGTATTTCTACAAGAAACGCATTTACTGGGAGCGGGCTGCTCCTTTTTAGGACGGGGCCAATACACCACTTTAGCCCATGCGGGGTTCACGGGGAGTAGCCATCCTCATCAAAAAATCCCCCCCCCTTTCACGTCACACAACAATGGGTGGCCACTGAAGGGACATATGTGGCAGTGAGAGGGGTCTGGAGGAATAGAACGTTCCTTCTTGTGAGCGTCTATGCACCCCCTCGCTTGCAGCAACGAACACTAGACGGCATAAACGCGCTCCTTCTACAATCTGGCCCTGCAACACATATACTGGGAGGGGATTTCAATGATGTAATCGATCCCGTGTTGGATCGCACACGAACCCGAGCGGGAGGCCCCGAGACCACACCCTGGCCCGATTCCTAGATACCCTGCGATTATCTGACCTATGGCGGAGACAGCACCCACACCGGAGGGCATATTCCTATTTCTCCGGGGCCCACAGAGTATTCTCACGCCTTGACTATCTTTTTGCCCCAGCTGGGGAAGTGAAACAGGTTGACACTATTGAGTACCTGGCCAGGGGCATATCTGATCACTCTCCTCTGTTAATGAAGGTGGGTGGGAGGGCGTCCCCCCGTACAACACACTGGAGGCTGAACGCGTGGACACTGCGAGACGAGACAATTGCTGAGGAACTTCGGATAGACTCCAAGCTCTACTTTAGAGAGAATGAGGGCTCAGTTAAGTCTGCGGTGACACTATGGGAAGCCTACAAGGCGGTTCTACGCGACAGAGCACAAAATATTATTGCCCATAAGAAGAACAAGCATTGGCATAGCCAATAGGTCTCACTTTTGGGACCTTATAAGTATTTAGTTATGCAGCACAATATCCTTGGTGCAACAACATCAACTGTTGCATGGCTAAACACTTATAAGGTCCCAAAGGCGAGACCTATTGGCTATGCCAATGCTTGTTAAGGGTTAT
The DNA here is from genome assembly GCA_963921515.1 of Calotriton arnoldi. Classification (NCBI taxonomy): domain Eukaryota; kingdom Metazoa; phylum Chordata; class Amphibia; order Caudata; family Salamandridae; genus Calotriton; species Calotriton arnoldi. Next base: position 638,324 of record CAWUFW010003287.1, on the reverse strand, counting down.
TGCTTGTTTTCCATGCTGCTTATAAGCGTCTGCCCAGAAGAAAAGTCAAATCTTAACAAAAGTACAGCCTGCGCCATGAATGCTACATTCATTCTTGGTGCAACACAAGCGAGGAGAAGACCGAGAAAACTTAAAAGATGTCACAGGGAACAAACCACAGAAAATCCCTCCGAGGCTTTTAAGACGCTGTATGGAACCAAGAGACAACCATTCAAAAACATTGAAGAAGGAAGTGGTTGAGGAGGGCCGTTTGATATTACGTTGTGAACGGCTGCTAAGTGCACATATCAGAGCCACCGCACACAGCATGTTTTCACTTAATTTATCTATTCGAGCTTTGCATCTTTTTTTTTGGAAAGGGGCGCCTCCTTGTAGAAGCTCCTGGTAGTGTGTTTTATAAAACTATTTCCTTGTTCGGGGCATTGAAAGGTCCCCAGTAATGCCAAAAGCTCACTTATTATCTTTAAAATGAGCCGGTTCATTAAAAAGCAGAGAGGGGCAAGAACGTGCAATAATTGTGATAGTTCTACCGTTGGATCACAGGGGTGCATTGGACGCCTCAGTCTGTGTTTGGCCCCATGTTGTGTGCTTTAAGCTGCAAAATACCATGCTTGTGGAAACACTGCACGCTAGGTGTGAATGTAAAATCAAGGGCTTCCTTCCCAAACCAAACAACAAGACCTGTGGATTCTGTTTAAAAAAGTAAACAAAATAAATGGTGAAATGAGCGGAGTTTGATAAAGCCCTGCCTAAACGGTTTATGTACTGCCTGGAGTACGTTTTGCAGACGGTGTCACTGAGGCCTTGTTGTTTCAATTTAATGACCTGTTTAATTCACCCAGGATGTGAATGAGTGGACATTACTTAAATTTCAGTCTTGTGCTGCTTTATTCAGACGGACTGTGTATGCTACACGTTCGGGGAGGGAAGCTTACAAGGCAGGAAGTGGGGACCGGCAAGGGGGGCATCTCAAGGTGAAGCGCCCCAGTCCTGAGTGCCATACATGCAGCAGCCATGGCAGATCTCATTGTGCACCCACCGTCCCTAAAGTTGCCTGGAGTGAGACCGTGACAAGCGCTGCTCGCTTCTCCGATGTCGGGCACAAAACAAACCGCTAAACTCTCGGAGTAACTGTGGAACTGGTGGAAATGTGAGGCACAGAAAAATAGACATGGCAGAGTAACATGTACAATGCAGAGTTGTAACAGATTAAAGAGGTACTCACGACGCTGACAACGAAGTGAAAAACAGTGGTTGCACTAAATATGTTACTGCAGTAGTAACAGCATCTGGGGACCCCCCTCTAGTACATGGAAATTTTAAAGTGAGGAATAGGTCTGTTTAGACCTCCCGAGGTAGTGGCGGCAGTTGCTGGAAAAAGCTTTGGTATAGCGAGGAGGCGGCGTTGCAACAAGAGGGGAAGGAAGGGACGGGAGGGAAGATACAGTCAAATACGGGCAGGAAAGAATTGGAGAATTCTGTACGTTGTTTAAAAAATAAAAAATGGGGTGGCGCACAAACAGCAATTTAGTGCCTGGTCAAGGGAAAAAGATGGTGACAAACGGGCGGCTGTTTCTTTTTGCCGAACCCTCGGAGCGAAAGAAACAAGGGGTTGTAAAGGGAGGCTTCACCGCTACATAGCAACAAGCATTGGCACGGCCGCGTAAGTGAAAGTGATCGCGATGAACTTAATGACCCGTGACGGAGGAAAGACAGATGGTGGCTGCGCGCGTGAACGCAAGCTTGAGGCCAGGAAAAGCCTCTGGTAGCACTTTGAAAACCCCCTTACTAAATGTCTCGCGCAGCTCATGTGCTGGCTCAGGCAAGACCTAAAAAGGAGATCGAAGAGATTGAAATACTGGAACGTAAGCTCCTAGACCTGGAGAGTACTGATCCAACTGCAATGCCTGAACACTCCCAACGCCAACTAGAAATAACTAGGCGGGAGTACCTGGCCCTTGCGACCAATGAAGTAAGAACACACCAATAGGCAATCCAACATAAACTTTACGAAACGGGGGATAGGGCGGTAAAACTGCTGGCGTGGCTGGGACGGAAGGAAATAGAATCACGCTGGGTACGGTCCATCAAGGAACATGAGGTCACCCACACCAACCTTGAGACCATAGCTGGAGCCTTTGCACGGTACTATACAACATTATACACAGCACACACCCAGGCTGACGAATCACAGATACGCCGATACCTTGAGGGCATCGAGTTGCCCTCCTTAACGCGGGACAAAGCAGATAGCCTAGAGGGTGACCTGACATTAGCGGAAGTGACTGAAGCTATTGGCCGACAGAAACCGGGTAAAACTCCAGGGCCTAATGGCCTTACGGGGGAAATGTTTAAACTAAATAGTGCGTTGCTGGCGCCCCATCTCCTTAAAATGTTCAGAGAAGCCAAGGATCAGGGGATCCTGCCTCGAGATCTTCGGCTCGCCACGGTTGTGGTCATTCACAAGGCGGGGAAGCCCCCAGAGGACTGTGGGTCCTATCGCCCCATATCCCTTCTTAATATTGAAACGAAGATCTTGGCAACCATTTTGGCACAACGGCTTCTAAAAGTGATTCTCTCCCTGGTCCATATGGACTAGTCGGGATTCATGCCAAAGTGCGCCACCCGGTTTAACTTGAGGCGTCTCGCCAACTGGATTGACACTGTTAAGGGCCGGGATAGCCCCCACTTGCTTCTCTCGCTTGACGCGGAGAAAGCATTTGGCACGATACCACATAAAGGGCCAGTGTATACCTTGGAGGCGATGGGCTTTGGCCCCGTCTTCCGAGCATGGCTGGCGTTGCTATATAAGGCTCCGGAGGCAAGGGTTTGGGTCAATGGCACTCTCTCGGATAGCTGGCCAATACAACGTGGTACACGACAAGGCTGTCCCCTGTCTCCACTCTTGTTCGCTCTCATTCTGGAACCGCTGGCTTGCGTGGTTCGTACCCGGCCGGGGTTGGGGGGTTTCCGCGATGACTCATGCCTTTCAGATGTAGAACGCATATCTCTTTATGCGGACGACATATTGCTATATATCACACAACCCGATGAGACACTCCCCCACATACTACAAGTGTATGAAGAATACGGCTCTTATGCGGGATACAAGATTAACTGGACTAAATCCATCCTTTATCCGGTGAGTGGAGAGGTGGATCCCCAGTTATATCCGAGTTGTCTGAGGATATCTACGGTGGGGCTTCTCTATCTGGGACTCTATATCACCACCGACCCGGAGGTCCGCCTGGATCGTAATATTAGGCGAGTACTGGTAAATTTCCAGGCAGATGTGAAAAGGTGGAGGACGCTTCCTTTAACCATTATGGGTAGAGCCGCCATGTACAAAATGGTAACCCTGCCCCAATTCCTCTATGTGTTGCAAAACACATATCACAAAATCCCAGATGGTATCTTCGCCGCCATAGACAGCGAGTTGCGTCTCTTGCTATGGGATGGGGCCCACCCACGCATAGCTTTTCGAACTCTACAGCGCAATCAGTACAATTGTGGACTGGCCCTACCAGATGTTAAAGCCTATGACAGAGCGGCACACCTCATCGTGCTCAACGAATGGAATCATGCGCCCGCTGACCATCCCACATACAGACTGGAAAGGCTCCAATTCCAAGTACGTACTCACATACACTACATATACGGGGTTCCGGGGCCACAAGCCTCCTCCAAGCAACCCAACGGGTAATAGCGGCGTGGAAGGGTGCAGAAAAACAGATGAAATGGGAGGGAAAACCTACGCGAGAGACCCCTTTGTGGGAAGGCGCCAGACTGACCGAGCTCAGGAAACTGAGAGGATTTGGAACTTGGGACCTCAAAGGTATCTCCAAAATAGGGGACCTACTGGAGGGGGGCTCCCTAGCCTCCTTCGCAGTCCTACAGGCTAGATACCAGCTTCATGACTCCCAAGCTTACGCATATCTTCGACTTAAACATGCCTGGCACGCTCAAGGGCTGGTTGACGCGACGCTGCCAGAATATGCCCCACTAGAAGGCAGGCTCTTGCAAGAAGAGATCCCGACCCAGGCGATATCCCTGACATATAAAACACAATTGAATAATTTCCCAGACAATCTCGGACCGCTGCGCGCTAAGTGTGAACTCACCACGGGTCCCTTAGAAGATATAGACTGGGAGGCGGCCCTCATGCACCCGCGTGAAGTAGCGATTAGGCTGCGCCTTATACAATACAAGATCCTGCATAGATCCTACTTTGACAGGGCACGCCTATACAAAATGGGAAAAGCGGAAGACCCAAATTGTCTCAGATGCCATGTGGAACACGGTACGTACATACATACCCTATGGGAATGCAGACATATTTACACTTATTGGCACACGATCCGGGTTGAATTAAGCAATATATTAGAATCCCAACTAGAGTTGGATGTAAAATTCTTTCTATTAGGGATCCCCACAGATGTTGACCTACCGCGCCACAGACTCCTTCTGGCTAATTTAGGATTGGTGGTGGCCAAGAGAGAAATAGCCAAATACTGGGGGGCCCAGCAACTTCCCAAGCTAGCGGAATGGAAGACTAACATGGACCTGTATATGGGAGCGGAGAGGGTGGTTTATAAGGCATGGGGCTGTCCACGTAAATTCAGGAAAATATGGAAGCCCTGGATAAAATATTACAAACTGGAGTTGGACACAGAAGGAGGAAGTCCTGATCCTCCGTGCGATAGGCCAGAACTGGGTAACCAACAGCAATCATGCCTAGTCCATAACTGAACGATGTGATTGTAACAGAACTATCTGAATGCTTAATTAACGATGTTTTTATTGTGGCTTGCTTTTTCCCCTTGATGGATCTGCTACACGTCCCTTCGCACATTTATGTAACTCAGCATTTGACCTGGACTGCATTTCATGTACCAATGACTCCTTTTCCAATGTTTACGTGTTGTTTTTTATTTCATAAACTGAAAATAATTTTTTTTTATTTTTAAAGTTTTACTGCAGTTGCTAGTGTAAGGCAGGCAGCTTGGTTCTGAAAAGAAAGAGCTCCCGCTGTCCCTTGCTCCCATCACGCTGAAGCAGTGCGTCCCCGCCTCACCGGATTGTACAGACGGCGATATCCAAGGGGTCACATGTGCGCCGCAAAGACCCTCCACGAGCTCCTCCGGTCACGGACTGCAGCGGCTTCGGTCGCGATGCGAAACCTCCCGCATACTGCTCCCAAGAGGTCCCGGTGTGAGCGCGAAGGCCTCAAGTCCTTCCCTTCTGCTCCGGTAAGGCACCTGGGCATCAGCGGCTCCTCCGTCCCCTGGACACAGCGGTCACCATTTTAATTCGAGCTGCAGCTGCTCTCACGGAAACCCCGACGAGTCACAAAAAGGGGTCTTTTCCTAATGTGGACGGCACTCGCTCAGCCTCCACTGGATCAGTCGCAGTTACGCAGCCTCTGTAGCCAGTTTGGCGAGTTTTAGAGCGCATATGCGCTCAGGGCACTGGTGCAGACTCGGAGCAGAGGTGAACCGCGTCCACCCGGCTCCCCGGCCATCTTGTTCCTCATGCCTTAAATGCAATTTCTCAGTAAAAAGATGTAAAATAAACTGGAGGACAAACCAGCAGGATATTTTGCAAAAACAAAGAGATATTAAATTGTGGTACATTCTATTCAACACACTGCTAATCCTTGATATAAATTAGGCAAATGTATTATCTCCTTTATTTATTGGTTGAGCTCTCTTTTGCTGTCACTACTAATATACTTAACAAATTTCATTCAATGTAACCAGGCAAGCAATGCAATATGCGGGCATGGTCTACATTACTCTCACTGAACTATCTAGTATTCAAGATAAACTTTAGAAAAAGAATGCTGCACAAGCATCCAACCCAGCACACTCATAGCAGATAGGTGGGTTTTATAACATTGCCCACCTCTAGACATGTCAATTACCAACAGAACACAAAATTCTTAACACCCAGATATGCCAGTGAATAGGCATCAATGTTACTCAATAACATCCATTATGTCCAAAATGCCACACTCACATAACTTATTGTTGGGGAATTGCACAGATAGTAGCCCTTCAATTTGTTAAAGACCTCAGGCCACATGCATGAAACACCATAACTCACGGACTCATTAATCATTAAGAAACACAGTAACAGAAAATTAAGTACAAACCACTGCTGGTACATCCTCGTAAGCCTAGAGATTGGTGTGCAATGGAGTCCTCAAAACCAATCATGGAAGGTACCCAGACTTCACCAATGCATCAACTGTATACTAAAAGGTAGGATATGAGCTATGCAAATGACACAATCTAGCCCATGAACAGAAAGTTGGGGTTGCTAGTCTATCTTTTTAATCTGGTTTGTATAGAAACAAAGACCAAAGACCAACAAACAATGCAGGCCACACCATTTACACCTCTATATGTTCTATGCACCAGATCTGAAATAATGGAGTTCAGAAGAAAAAGAGTTAATTAGTAACGGTTGAGTGTACTTTTCCAGAATTCATAAGCAAGTAATAAAATTCAAATTCGATTTAATTCAGTCATGTTTTATTGCGCAATGTAGCACTTATTGTCGAATCGTTCAGAGTAAAAAATTGTCAGGTTTGCTATTTTTTAGAATCTCTTTATCGTCCTTGATTGTTTTGCAGAAATATTCATGAATTACATCATGTTGTGCTGTACAATTTTTGTTATTAATATTCTCCATTAAATGTATCCACATTGTACTGTGCATTTTTGTTGTTGTTGTTAATATTTTTCGTGAAATTTATCCAAGGCAATATCATATATATTTACTGCAGTAAGTTCACACTCTTCCATTAATTTGCAAACCAGCCAACACATGTTTCGACCACTATGTGGTTTTGAAGCCTGAGGCTTTTTCAAGGCAGTAGTATTGAAAGGGAGATAAGGCACAAGAATTTATGTGTTGTGAGATTCTATTTTGTGACCACCTTTATAGGTGAAAAGGCTTTACCATTTATTAGAACATTGGAATGTTGGGAGCTCCATTGAAGACAATGGAGTTGCTCTGGGCTTATAATGGCTGGTATAAGCCCAGCGCTCCAACATTCCAATGTTTGTCTTTTTGTTTCTCCATTTTTAATTTAGAACATTCTACCCTTAGTGGGTGGAATGTTCTAATAGCCTTATAGCCCTTCTGCCTCAGGCTATACCGGTTGTTAAAGGCCCTCTCCCTCGTTATAGGCCCGAGCCGCGTAACTCGGGATCAGGGCCTGTAACAGCCAGTATAGTCCTCGACAGCAGGCTATAAGGCTATAGTGATGACCAACTTGCATACCCATGTCATAAGTGGAGGTGAGACTGTAACGTCAATATAATGTTCAAGTCCCCCATCTAAGGTGCCATTTATATGATGTTCAATTACCCATAATGGGGCCATACATGCTCAAGTTTAAGAACTTTAATTTATCTAGCCCTCTTTTGTCGTGCACTGGCATGCAAGGATATTATCGTTGTCTCTTTTTAATCATTTCATAACTCCCTGGGGTGATAATTATTGATATAAGTGAAAATTGTTCCCCACAGCTGTTTATATGATTACTTATTTGAATAGATGCAGCAGTAATAGATTACCTCGTATTTTCATCTAATACAGTCTTCCAATAAAAAAAAATCTGTGGTTCAAAAAAAGTAGGATATAATTTCTCAAGTATAGATATTAGATGAGAAACATTGAAATAGAAATATTGAATAACCATTGTAGCACACAATTCCCAATGTTCTAATGGAGGTCACTTAAAACTTAAACTTTAACCATCCACATACATACATTGAACAGAATACAGAATGTACCAATAATAATATTGGAGGTTTAACACAAATCTATCCTAATCATTTATTTAATGTCAAAAAGGACGCTAACCAAAGAGCAGGTCTTTATTCGATTACCCGTCAGGGACTCAAATTCCTCATGTCATTCAATCACTGCGGTCCTGTGTTCTGCGGCGTCTCAAAAAGATACTGAGGCCCTCTTCTATGTTAGCTACACCAAAGCGGACTACCAAGATCTAATGGCTGCAACCATATTGGAATATCGGGTGATGGATCATCTAATGTTATAAGTTAATTAGGCTTTCACCGAATTGCGCTTCGTACATTATGGGAACAAGCATTGGCAAACCCAATAGGTCTCGTCTATGCAAGAGCTATTGGCTTTGGCAAGGTGTTTTAGCCATGTTGTACACCACTGTGGCTCCTGTTCAGCTTGGCTAAAAGTTAGTGGCATGGAGTGAGGTAGATTGGGGTAGTGGAGATGGGGTAGAGTGGAGTAGAATTGAGTAGGGTGGATTGGAGTGGGGTAGATTGGAGTGGGGGAGCTGGGTAGATGGAGGTAGAGTGGAGTGGGATATATTGTGGTAGAGTGGGGTAGATTGGAGTGGAGTAGGGTAGACTGAAGTGGAGTTGGGTAGACTGAAGTGGAGTTGGGTAGATTGAGTGGATTATAGTAGGGTGGAATGTAGTTGGGGTAGTTTGGAGTGGGCTAGATTGGGTAGATTAGAGTGGAGTGGGGTGGAGTGGTGTGGGGTAGTTTGGGATGGGGTATATTGGAGTGGAGTAGACTGGAGTGAGGTAGATTGGAGTAGGGAAGTGGGGTGGAGTAGATTGGAGAGGGAGTGAGGTAGAATGACGTGGAGTGGAGAAGAGTGGAGTGCAGTGGAGCGGAGTAGATTTGAGTGGAGTGGGTAGACTGAAGCGGGATAGATTGAGTGGATTATGGTAGGATAGATTGAAGTGGAGTATTTTGGAGTGTGGTAGATTGGAGTGGGGCAGTTTGGCTTGGGGTAGAGTGGAGTGGGTTGGAGAGGAGTAGGATAGAGTGGTGTGGGGCAGATTGGAGTGGGGTAGACTGGGTTAGGGTGGGATAGATTGGAGTGAAGTAGATGGGAGTGGATTAGATTGGGGTAGATTGGAGTGGGTGGCTTGGATGGGGAGAATGGAGTAGGATAATTTGGACTGGAGTGAAGTAATGAAGATTGGAGTGAGTTAGATTGGACTGGAGTGGGGTAGATTTGAGTGGCATGTGGCAGTATGGAGTGAAGTGGAGTAGAGTAGATTGGGTAGAGTACAATGTAATGTGGTAGATTGGGGTAGATTAGAGTGCATAAATTGGGGTGGGGTGAGGTTGGATAGATTGGAGTGGAGTGAGATTGATTGGGAAAGAGTGGAGTGGGGAGGACTGTAGTGGGGAGGAGTGTTGTGTAGAGGGGTAGATTATGGTGGGGTAGATTTGGTAGAGTAGGGTAGGTTGGAATGGGAGTGGGGTAGTTTGGACTGGAGCAGTTGAAATGGGTTAGAGTGGGGTGGAGTGGGGTCGATTGCAAGATTGTAGAGGGGTGGGGCTGAGTGGGGTAGATTGGAGTGGAATAGATGGGGTAGATTGGAGTGGGGTAGATTGCAGTGGGATTGATTGGGGAGGGATAGATTATAGTAAAATAGATTAGAGTGAGGTGGGTTAGATTGGAGGGGGGTGAATTGGGTTAGATTGTAGAAATTTTGATTGGAGTGGAGCAGATTGGAGTGGGGTAGATTTGGGCACAGTGGAGAGCAGTGTGGTAGAGTGAAGTGGAGTAGATAGAGTGTTGGAGTTTGGTAGATTGGAGTAAATTGGAGTGGGGTAGATTAGAGTGGAGAGAGGTTGGATAGATTACACTGGATTTGGAGTGGAGTAAATTGGTACTTCAGTGGGATAAATTGGACTGGAGTAGATCGAAGTGGAGTGGGATTCACTAGAGAGGAGTGGGTTGGACTGAGGTGTATTGAAGTGGGGTGGATTGGATTAGGGTGGGGTAGACTGGTAGATTGGAGCAGAGTGGGGTAGATTTGAGTGGAGAGCTTAACAGACAACACATTAATAGACTATTTCATTTGCACCGAAATACGGTTTTACTGCACAAAAACGATAATATGGGCAAATGTCATCACCTGGTTTATGGATGTGTTTTGATCGTATTCAAATATTTGTTTCCACCACACTTCAGAATTACAACAACAAAAAAATGTGTTTAGTTTGTACTAATATTCCTTAACAGCAGCACAGTTCATTTTGTTGTTTTGTGCTCTAAAAAAACACACTACACCTTTTCCTCTTACAAGGGTACTCAGCCGGATTGCCCCAAATTATCTCACTTTAAAGTCAGAGAAATAAAAATAAACACCAAGCTCCCTCGAATAGAGAGCCTGACATTTGACCTCTGTCTATGAATGCACAGCAAATGTAACAAGATAAGAACAGGATTTAAAGGTCTGTTTACAGAAAGCGAGTTCCTGGAAGAATACAGTAAACAAGGCTTGGGCAACGGGAGGGACAAACTCAAGCTGGACCGCCTAAAGCAAATAAAGCCAGCAAATAGAAAGGTAAAAAATTTGAGTTACAAACCACAAAGCCAATGGTAAGCAAAGGTTGGATTGCATTCCTAGGTCAACTTCCTGAAAGTCTCCAAGATGTCTTTAACAAACCAGATAGCTGTGCTTTCTGGTAGGCTTCGACCTAAAAAGGGGTAATGTTCTAATATGAATTAGCCATACTAGAGGTCTGAAATTGATAAACTCGAAATGGATATAATCCTGTGTTGTGCAAAGTCTGGAGTTTTCGTTACACCCAAGCTGTCTGACGAGATTTAATGGCTGCCGCCATGTTGGAATGTCGGGTGAAGGATCCTCTCATATCATAGGTTGATTCCGCTTTTTCCGCATTACGTTTTGTACATTATGGAAAAAAGGGAAACGTTCTAAAGTTAATTAGCCATAGCTGAGGTCTGAAAATAACAAATTCAAAATGAGTATAATCCGGTGTCTGAAGCCAGCGCCATTTTTTCCAAAAGGCTCCAGAGATAGAGCCCTTGTTATATGTATGCTGCAAACACAGTGGCGTTCAAAATTTAATGGCAGCCGCCATATTAAAATATCGGGCAGAGGATTACCTCATTTATTATTCAGTTTTTACCATATTGCCTTTATTATACGATTTTGGGAAAGAAAGGGGGGAAGTTTAAATATTCATTAGCCATTATTTTGTCTTTAATTATATTTATTTTTAATTTTTATTTTCATTATTACGTATTGAGTACTTATCTCTCGGACAAGTTCAGAGTCTAAAGTTAATAAACTCCAAACGAGTAAGTTAAGCATCTCTAAACCTTTTCAGATTATTATGGTAGTATTTTGTAGTTTAGAATGCCTAATATTTTTAATATAGTGGTGGGTGGATGACGTTTTATCCTCTAGTAAAGCAAGACCCAGAACACTGGTCAGAATCCCTAGCTCCAGCTCAGCTAGGCAAACTGGGTGTTTGCCCGCATCATGGAAGGGCTCCATCATATCACCAATTTATAAAGCGGGGGATAAAACCCTACCAAAAAACTACCGCTTAATTGCACTACTGGATGTAGAGGCAAAATACTTTGCGGGGAACCTACTTATTGAGTTACAGGAATGGGCAACAGAGCAAAATATAATCCCCCCTAGCCAAACAGGATTCTGTAGAGAAACTGGAACGACAACCAATCTCTTAGCCATGTCATTACTTATTGATAAAGCAATTTTAACCAAACAAACTCTCCACTTTTGCTTCGTGGATTTTAAGGCGGCGTTCGATAACGTTAACCGAGCTAACCTCTGGAAGAAGCTGGCTCACTGGGGGGTTCCTCCGTCCCTCCTGAACCTACTAATAGAATTACATTCCAACACGTGGATACAGGTCAAGCTCGGCAATGGCTCCCACCTGTCGAGGCGTATACAAACAACTAAAGGCCTTAAGCAGGGGTGCGTTCTCGCACCCTTTCTCTTCAACCTCTACACAGCAGATTTGACAACAGCCCTTACTGCTTGTAATGCGCACACCCCCCCGAACAGGAGGAAAAACCATTTCCAGCATGTCTTATGCGGACGATGTCGTTCTAACCAGCCACACTCAAGTAGGTCTACAACGGCTACTCAACACACTGCATAGGTATGCTGATGAGAACTATCTGGAAGTCAACATCAACAAAACTAAAACGTTGACAATAAACGGAAAAAAACGGTCCCACTCTTGGCTACTAGGAAAAACTGCAATTACCAACTGCGATGTGTATAAGTACCTAGGTGTCATGATCGACAAGGGGGGCCAATTCACAAATCAGCTCAATGCCATCAAGAGGAAAGGAATGGCGATCGCGACAACGCTAAGACAACTGAAAACAAAACTGACAGGACCAACATTCGCCCCACTTCTCCGTGTTGCGCAAGCAAAAATTCCATCATCAGTTACATATGGCAGCGAGGTTCTGAGAGGCAGGGATGCTTCACTGCTGGATACCACCTTGGCAAAAGCATGCAGAGTAATGCTAAACCTCCCGCCTTATACGTCGCCAGCACAGATACGGCTCGCAAGGCGGGGCTCGTACATCAAGTGCTGGCATAAAATTAAGAACTCCGCCAGGAATACATTGAACCACCAGCTCTGGCAGGAACTGTGCAGCACATCTACCTCGCCGGCTAAAGCCTACTTGGAGGAGTCACTCGCCATAACGGGACTAGCCGATCTATGGGAAATCCCAACAACTCACTTGCACTTCAAGCACGTCACAAATAAGGTTATCAAGAAACTTTCTCTCACAGAAGACAAAGCCGCTTTTGCACACAGGAGCCATGCATGGATGACTCTGTGCAGCTACAAATCATTTGGGTCACAGGGATACTTTGAACTGGGGTACTCTAGGAAGTCTAAAGAAGCCTTTCTAAAACACAGGTTGGGAATCCTGCCAGCCATACCCCATCTTCCACCATGGCTGAGAAAGAACTACGGGAACTCATGCCGGCTATGCGGAGTAGGAAAGGAGGACATTGAACATATAATATGCTCTTGCATCAAGCTAAATGAGGAAAGGGTTGGCCTGCTAAAAACTCACTTTAATGAACGAGGCATACGTACCCGGAGACAAGCAGTACTCGCATGCTTCAACCCAATGGACCCACAACTAAATGGGAAGCTTGTTAAGTTCTTGCTTCTAGTAGCATCCAAGCAAAAGACGCTTGGTACTGCAACCAGCGTATAATTCCCCAGAGGCTCCCAGCAAAATGAACTTTGGACACTCTGTACCTTTTAAATTATTTATGCGTGTATTAACATATAAAAATATTTTAATAGAGCATCAACCAAAAAGTCAATCTACCAAAATGTTTTATTGGAATGTATTTTTGTAATGGTTTTAATTAATCAAAAACAATAACAATTTTACTTACTTACTAGTAATTGGAATATGTTCAATATCTGCAAAAATTGTCGAAACATACACATTCATTATTTTTATGTGCCCACTGACAATACATGCTAGGGTGTTCTCTTATTTGGTGGATTGGCCTCAATTGAGTATTGAACACAATTCAAAAACAATGTTTTAAGACATTAATCTCGCTGTCATATTCCATAATTCCATTTAAGGTACATAATGTTCAGAACAATTTAATGCAAACAGAGCCAAAATGTTGTGGAACAACTTTGCCCTTTTGTATTTGTGCATTGGATTCTACAATACTCAATTGTTTTAATTAAAAGTTAAATCTCTGAGTTATCTGTTAATATCCATTCTTAGTTGACATGGGAGCACAATATTTTTAAATTTCGATGGAAGAGAATCTGCACAGGGTCAATCATTATGTTGTTCTTTATATGTATAGAGTGATTTTGTTATATTTCATAGAAGCCAATTGTGTAGTTCTGCATCTTTATCGAGTCCCCGGTTGACCTTGTAAATTTAAGAATCAATTTGTTTTCTTGTTTCCAGAGACTTTGTTTCCAGATTACCTCCTCTTGGGAATTGTTTGAGTTTCTCTTTCCCACGGAAAGTGAACGTCAGTAGACGAGGATGGTGTTCATCATAATCTTTACCCAGTGGTAAATTTCCTATCTGACTTGTGGATATTACAGGAGTGTTCTTGAATCCTGTGTTTTAGCGGTCGGATGGTACTACTATATAATTCCTATTGCATGGACAGGTTATGTTGTATGCGACATACATGCTATGACAGTTGATGTATTCCTGTATTCCATGCCGATGACCATTTATTGTGATTTTTTTTGTTTTATTTTTGCCTAATTTACAAATGGAACAACTTTTACATGTGAAAAAGCCTTTTGGTTTATTCAGGAACGATCCCTTATCCTTTTTTGTCTCTTGAAAGAATGATTGACAAAGTTTTTGCCTCACATTAGGTGCTCTCTTAAAACTGAGTTGTGGGAAAGGGTGGATATTAACTTTAATAGTGGGTTTGTCCGTTAGTAATGTCCAGTGTTTCTATAAGACTTTTCTGTTATATTGGTGTCCATTACTGCATTGGGTGATAATTCGAATTTCGGGTTTGCTAGTTTTGGCTTTTCTTGAATCTAGTAGAAGTTGGCCACTATCAATCTGATCAATTTCTTTCATAGATTTCGCTAGGATTGTGCTCTCATAGACTCTTTGGCTCAGTCTCTGGGTGATTTGATTTTGTTTGGCACTCCTTGTATCTACAGCAGTTCCTTCTAGCTCTACAATAGTCACCCTTTGGAATATTGGAAATGGTAGTCTGTTGGCAACTGGTAACATGTAAGATGGAATTTTCTGCAGTGGATTTTCTGTGTATTTTGCTATACAGTTTATTGTTTTTCAATTTATAGTGTTAGGTCTAAGAATTCTATTTCTTGTTTTGAAATGGTGGATGTCACTGTTATGCCCCAATCTTTGGGAGACAGTTTATTGATGTACCTTTTAATAGGGTTGCTGATCCCCGCCATATAAGTAAAATATCATCAATAGTTCTGCCCCAGAAAATTATGTTGTTACTGATAACTTCACATTTACCCTACAACATTTTTTTTTAAAACAAGGATTTCTTCAGACAGAAAATGCTATGTGCAAATTATGTACAATGCTTTAGAAAACAAGCTTTGACAAAGCTAATAGGTTGACACACTTAGGTGCTGACAGAAGCAAAATAAATCAATCAATCAATAAATAAAGAGTGGTGCATTGCAAAACAAGTTAAAAAGTGGATTACTTTGTTTATACAATGTGTGAATGAGGTCAAAATAATTAAATGTGTGATGACAGAGTTCACTTTTCAATTGTAAAATAGTCCTTCTCAATGGAGGCGCAAGGATACACCCAAACAGCCAACAGATGGAAGGTAAGATTAAAACTCCTCCCTCCTGAGGGCTGACATTTAATGTGATTGACAATGACATGAGACAGTGGGTGAAGGTACCTTAGATAAAGAAGCCATTGGCTGAAGGAAGCTGAATAAATACCATGTACAGTGTGTATGGAATACAATATTTTCACCACAAATGGCACATTACAAGTCAAAAGTCTGTAAGTACACACTTTCAGTTTAAGCTTTATTTCGGTCATAGATCACAAAAGTCAAGGATCAGAAAGAAAAGTACAGTACATGAGCCCACTAACAGCACAATCCATAACAAAGCACAACTTTTTTTTTATTTTTTATTTTTAAAGGAGATACAAAAATTATATGGCTCACTTAAGTGACAGCAGGACAAATACCATAATTTTAAAACCATAATAAAAATAGTTATAAAAAAATCATAAAAGAAGATTTCACTTTTTTTAGAGCACAGATAAATTTAGCACATATACTAAAATGAACCTTTCTACATACAAAAGGACTGGTTCAATTTGGCATAGTTGTGCGACAGAAAATTTATCTCAGTACTGGTGATTAGTGTGAGGTGACTTTGCTCCGATCGGCCAAACATTCTATAAAAAGTTGCCGATCGAAAACACGATAATGGGCGAGGTGTCAGCTCTACAGATTCCCAGGGCGACACTATACTGACGGACTGCTAGCGAACTTAGAAGGGGAACAATTCAGTGTTTGCACTGCTTCAAGTAAAAGAGGCAGAAGAACAACAGATGGTCGTCAGTTTCTTCATGCCTGTTATATGCTGGGCAGAGGCTACTCTCCCCCGAACCACATTTCGATTTAGAGGTAACTGAAGCGAAGGGGAGAGTGCCCAATCTAAACCATATATAAAGTGCTTTGGTGGGGGGAGGGTCAATCCGGTCCATATAGGCCTCAAGAGCCGAAAAGGGCTTAAACCCTATATATCGGTTGCTAAGGGACCCCAGATATGGCTGATTGATCAGCTCCATCTTCTCATGTTCCCAATAAAGAGACTTCAATTTTTTAATTGAGGAAGATGTGCCTACCCAGAGCTCTTGCATCCCCAATAAGTAGAAGATCTGCTTAATATAGCTCAGCCATGGTACCAAAGACCTGATTTTTTTGTTTACCCAGGATGTCACTCAAACATGCCCTGTAGTGAGACAGCTTGGGAACAGACCAAAGGCGTAGCCAATAAAGTAGGGGTTTCAGTCGCACCAGAGAAGCTATAGGGTGGATACCAAGGTCTTGCCTGAAGATCAAGGGAGTGCTTTGCGGTAGTTTAAGGGTCGTCCTCAAAAATTTGATTTCAGCTATACCCAGCATACCTATTTTACTACTACTCCCCCAAAGTTCTGCGCCATAGGAGGCAGCTGCTTGGGCTTTTAAAGACTTGACTGTCCCAGGAGTTGATAGTAGAAAGCCGGATTCCGAGATAGTCAAATTCGAGAACTCTCTGTATGTACACACTTTCGTTATTCTGTGCATCACAATTACGTTTTAAAACTGATCTTCGGTTGCAGGTTTACTCTGTGTTTCCAATAAAGGACCACTGAGAGCATATCTTTCCATCAAGAATCCACTGAACAGTACATATTTAGAATGTGCTTCCCTTGTTAAGAGGCTTTGTAAGATTCAGCAAACCGTAAAAACACATACAAAACGTTTAGGAATCTATGCCTATTTTTCATTGATACTGGCTGAGCAGAGTGCAGCGTGCAGGATCGTGAACTTGAGCTAGGCAGCAAGTTTGGCTGGTCATGCTCTGAATTTAAATTGTTCGGCGGGGGCATGCCGTAGTGTGCAATGTGCAATTTACGTATAGGAAGCAGACTGATGATCCTTCAAGAAACTAGCTATTCATAGGGAAAGCTTACAAGAAGCTAAATAATCACCAAATAATGTATTTGCTTTATTAAATTAGCAGCCTTATCACCAAGTCACAAGGATCATTATGCCTCACAGCACCACACTAAACAGAACATTAGAACTTCATCTAACACCACACAATACCTCACAACACACCGTCCCAGACCATGAATATAGTTCACTCACACAGGACACAGTTCCCACCTCACATCAGCTGACACACAACTTACAACCATCACATCGCTCATCCAATACAGATAAGAACCATTGAACAAACTTACCAAGACCAGATGAAGGATCACAATACGACTACACATCGCACAGACCATCTGACCACACAAAGGAGATGTATGGATACCGCCACACATTAACATGATCGAAAGGCAGCCAACTTAGTATCAAGAGATGGTTGCCAGATAACATCCAGCAACCATTCCCCCACCAAAGGAACTACTATCAACAAAAAAAGCATACTTGGTTACCTCATGCACACTGTGTAAATGATGAACACTGATACATACCCAACAACCAATCTACATCCAAACAGTAGCAAATTACAAAAATGCAAAAGTTTGGTGGAAATTGCAAGACACTGATCTCCATGTCTATCAAAATAAGAGGGACAGAGAGGGCTTGAGGAGGTCCAACGTACATGCCCTATATACAGTTCCCAAGAAAGAAGGTACGGAGTTCCTGTGTGATGTATTAATCACTCGAAAGGTAAGAATATTAGAGGTGCTACAGGTAAAGAGGAGGATAGGGGGAATTCCTCCTGTTGGAACTAGGGCCCTCACACACCCAGCAAGCTAGGTGTCATGCTTCATCATTTGAGCCTGCTCCTCGTCGGGCCGGCGCTGCAATGCCCGACGGGCACCCTTAAAGGGGCTCTTTTTCGGAGATCTTCTGTTCCTCGCCGTATGGGTGCCGTGGGTGTGTGGGGCCAGAATGAGTGTAGATGTGTAAAGTGATGATAAAACAGGTAAGGGACTCCTCTGTGATGGATTTATTCAGCGAGGGACCCGACCTGATTAAAAGAAAATAGGGAGGGGTGACTTTTTGTTATTATGCAACAAAAATTACACTCAACTCCCAAATGGTCGACATGTTTCTCGCTATTTGTTGTGAAGGAGTGATCGTTAGCGATTCTTCAGGACCGTGTGAATTAAAACAAAACTATCTACACATAGGTGGCAAGGTGCGACGCTACCTACCACTGGTAGTCCCTCAAGGACATTTCCTTTGGGAAATGAAGTAACCTAATTAGGTATCGGATATTGCCTCATCAGTTGCAACGAAGTTAAAAAGACACAATAAGTGGTGTCTCTACTCCCATTTGGAGTCAAACGGCCGACCTACCCCGCTTCGCTGCATCCAGGAAGGTCTGAAGAATCGGTCCTGAAGAATCGCTAACGATCACTCCTTGACAACAAATAGCGAGAAACATGTCTACCATTTGGGAGTTGAGTGTAATTTTTGTTGCATAATAACAAAAAGAGTCACCCCTCCCTATTTTCTTTTAATCAGGTTGGGTCCCTCGCTGAATAAATCCATCACAGAGGAGTCCCTTACCTGTTTTATCATCACTTTACACATCTACACTCATTCTGGCCCCACACACCCACGGCACCCATACGGCGAGGAACAGAAGATCTCCGAAAAGAGCCCCTTTAAGGGTGCCCGTCGGGCATTGCAGCGCCGGCCCGACGAGGAGCAGGCTCAAATGATGAAGCATGACACCTAGCTTGCTGGGTGTGTGAGGGCCCTAGTTCCAACAGGAGGAATTCCCCCTATCCTCCTCTTTACCTGTAGCACCTCTAATATTCTTACCTTTCGAGTGATTAATACATCACACAGGAACTCCGTACCTTCTTTCTTGGGAACTGATCTCCATGTCCCACAGAACACTTCTACTGAGAATACCCATGGCACATACAGACCATAACAAAACTCTGCTATTGTCCTTGTAAACTTCGACCAAGAGGAGATGATGTAGCCGAACAGCTAGAGCGGTCGACCTCCACGCTGGGGAATGGGGTTCGAGTCTTGGCAGAAACGCTCAATATTCTCTGATTCTGGGCCAATCACTTAATCTCCCTGTGCCTAACAAAAATTAATGTGTCCGTCTGTAACACAACTGGTGCTCATGTAAAGTGCTCTGATACCTTTGAGTCAAATTTGTGCTATAAAAACTCACTACCCCCAAAAAAAAAAAAAACACACAAGAGGCCAAGAAATTGGTGATAAGATGAGCTATAGAAAAAAACATAACATTACAGGACAGCACACAGCTCAAAACAATAATAATTATTGATGGTTAAATTAAGGCATGCAGGGGTACCAAAGTAAAGAGAAACTGAATTCATGTTTTAGACAATGAATATTGCAGCACATTTTTGTGTTCATAAACTCACCTTTTAATACAATATCTTAAGAGGGGAGGATACACGTGGGCATAGTTGTAAAAGAGTTTAATAACAAAAAGCAAAATATATTAAATACAAGTATTGGCACTGCCAGTAGGTCTGGCTTTATAGGAATGTTTTATGGTAATGTTGAGCATAACATGGGAATGAATATGTATCTGTGTGGAAACTAAGAATAATATTGGTGTAGGTTAAAAGGTGAGGCGACAGTTGCACTGTCATACCAGATCTAAAAATTCACACTCGCATCTGAGCTGCTGCAAGAGAACAACATCATAAATGAACTAGTTATCTATGCCACTTTAATAGCATTACAATATTGTGTGCCCCTAAAATTTAAAGCACAGGCAGCTGGATAAATAAACAAAGTGATCACAGCTATATATGGAGGGCAAGCATTTTTGATACAACGTCTGCCCAATAAAAATAAGTACTCCTGAGTCCCACAATGTGGGCGGGGCCAACGTCCCTTTCATGGTGATTCGCACATAATTATCTGGCGACAGCTGTGCTGGCAAGTCAGACCATAAAAATGTTTGTACTGTTGATGCAGAATCGAAAATTACAGTGGATTCAATTATGTTCGGAAGAGCAGCAATTTTGACAGAAATAAGGAAAGGAAGCAACCATAGAGTATACCTCACAGGCAGGGAGGTGAAATTAAAATACTCAGTAAGATAAAATTAAGCATTAGCTTGCATGCTGGCAATGAAAAACATATATACTTATTAGAAGAGAGTATGCTTTAAAATGAGAACAGATGCCAAACCATTGGTCCACGTTTTGAGAAACAACACAAGTAAGCACGCCATGTCAAGAATTAGGAAATGGTTACCAAGAGTTTGGAATTGGAATTTTACAGGAGTAACTGCCAAACAGATAATCTTTCAAGAATTCTTTAGCAAGTGGGAGAAATAGGACAACACAGACTCATGAATGGGAATAAGGCAATTCATGGATAAACTAGTAGCAAATTTAGAAACAGATTGTTAAAGGTAGGAGGACAAAACAGGATTGTAAAAAAGTAACTTCTGAAAAAATGCCTATATGTTAAAAACGGATGTTCTCCCCCTGTGGCGACTGCACTGTGTTGTAGCTTATTCAGAGTTCCTGTTGAACTTTTTTTCATTGTATGGTCCGCTAGCGTTTTATGGGGGAACCTTGTATTGGGAGTTTTAAGAGGGTATATAGATACAGACTCAGCTATATTTACGTTTTTTTTCAGTCAGCAAGTAAGGATGAGGGCCTTTAGTATGATACACCACACAAAGATAAATGGCACAACCTAGTAGATACACATACACAACCTGGAATGTGAGGGGTCTCGGCTCAATCCATAAGAGACGCAGAGTTCTTGCACAGCTTAATCGTAGAAAGACACACATTGTGTTCCTCCAAGAATCCCACCTTACACATGCAGAAGCAATTAAATTACAAAAGAAATGGAGGGCAGTTATTTTTTACATCTTATTCTGCATTCGCCAGGGGGGCTGCGATATGGATGAGAAATGGTATCCCTTTTGCTTTGCTGGAACAACGTATAGATGCTAATGGCAGATATGTGCTGTTGCATGGAACGCTGGATGGCGAACACATAGTGTTGGGTAGTGTGTATGCCCCGAACTCGGAGCAAGACAAGTTTTTGGAAATTCTTACCACTACACTAACAGGATGGGATTAATACTCCTGGGTTCTAGGGGGTGACTTTAATACTGTACTTGATGTGGAACTGGATAGATCACATCCTCCGTTGCAGGGTACTGGGTCCAGGAAACAGGCAGATGCTCTTAAAGGGTGGGCGGAGGGATGGAACTTGGGAGATGTATGGCGTATGAAACACCCGGCTAGTAAAGAGAATTCTTTCTTTTCACCGCCACATCGATTACATACCCGTATTGACAGAATCTTCTGTTCTATGCATTTAGTTGCCCATGTAACCGACACTACGTATCTCGGCAAAACCTTGTCGGATCATAATTCCCTTGAAGTTACACTAAGTTGGGGCAAGATCCCCACCCCAATTCCGACTTGGAAACTGCATCCTCTGCTACTTGAGGATCCGGTATTTCATACCTCCCTTTCCACAGCGATTGTTAATTACTTTGCAGAAAACACAGGTACCGCTACCTCCCGACAGGTAGAATGGGACGCTTTTAAAACTGTGATGCGGGGGTAGCAATTAGTACACGGGTGGGGGCTCGCTCTTTATTACTCTAAAGACTTGCGGAAGTAGAAAATAGCTTGGGTAAACTGGAACAGGAAACAGTAACAGATGACGCGAACAGGGACAAACTGCAAGAAGCACACATAAAACATGCAGAACTATTAGAAGAACTTCGCATATTAGATTACCGTTTATACACACAAAAACAGCATGCAGAAGCGGATAGAGCGGGTCCTCTCCTTGCTAGGATTATAAAAGACACCCCGGCGATGGTTCCCATTCTTGAAATTACCACCTCAGAGGGCACAGTAGCTGGCACTCAACAAGACAAACACTGCCTTTAAAGTTTACTATGAGAAGTTGTATGCAGCACCAGGGGAGCCTTATGAAACTATGTGTCATTTTTTGAGGGGCTACAATTCCCACAACTGCTGGAAGACCACAAAGCAGAACTAGAAGGGCCTATAACCAATTCGGAAATAAGAGCAGCAATCAAGGATTTGCCCTGCAACAAAACCCCAGGCAGCGATGGACTGCCCATAGAATTCTACGCAACATACTCAGAATTGCTAGTCCCTCATCTACAGAAGCTGTATCAAGCCTCGTTGGCGACCGGTTCCCTCCCTCCCACTGCACTGCAAGCGATAGTGGTTTCCTTACCGAAACCGGGAAGGGATAGCAAGGACATGGCAGGATATCGACCCCTTTCACTCTTAAATACAGATTATAAAATACTAAGCAAGTTGTTAGCAAACAGAATCCTTTCCTTCATCCCAAATCTAATCCACACAGATCAGTGTGGGTTTGTGCCAGGTAGATGCACTGCCCTTAATATTAGAAGGCTACATCAGGTCATGACGCATGCACCCACAGACATTAATACACAGGGATGTATATCCCTAGATCTACGGCAAGCATTTGATTCATTACATTGGAGCTATATGCTTCGTGCTCTTCCAAAATTCGGAATCCCAGACAATTATGTGGCGTGGGTTAAATTACTATACATGAACCCCACGGCACGAGCACGGACAGGTGTCCATATCTCACAACAATACGCAGTAGCGCGGGGCACTCGGCAAGGATGCCCGCTCTCACCTTTGCTATTTATTTTACCTGTAGAAGCACTTGCAATCAAACTCCGTAATATGGCGAACCATAGGGGAATACTATTGGGAAATGAAACGCATGTTATCTCGGCATATGCAGATGATTTAATATTATATTTTAATAACCTAACCGGCGACCATGAACCGATACCCACAATATTCAATAAATTTCAATCGCTGTCAGGGCTCACTATTAACGAGTCCAAATCATATGCTTATTTTTTTACGGATACCACACGGGTTGATCCATTGCGCTTTGTCCATTGGACCTTTCAAACGGCAGAAGTTACCTTTAGATACCTTGGCATTCATGTGTACAGAGAGACAGGAGATATGCTAGATGGCAATCTGACCCGGGCTATTGCAGCACTCAAAACTCAAATAAAATTTTGGACCTCCTTGCCGCTGTCAGTGGCGGGAAAAGTAGCTATTGCCAAAATGGTAATGCTCCCAAGACTGTTATATTATTTCACTAACTTGCCAATCATGATCCCAGCGCATGTGTTTAAAACGTTAGATACCTTACTAGTGGAATTAATCTGGGGGGCAGGACGTAGACGAATTGGACTGTCAAAACTTCAATTAGACACAAAACATGGGGGGCTGGGAGTTCCAGACCTAAAAGCCTATTGTTATGCAGGCCAATTACAATGGCTGGCATACTGGATTGCAGGACGCAATTTGCAAGAAATAGCTATGAGTCGGCGTGAATGGGAAAGAGGGGGTACTTCACACGCTTCTGTTGCCAAATAGTAGAATTCCACAGGCAGTGTCTCCGCTGTTGAAAGTTGCATTGATGTACTGGAAAAAAGCACTGAGTTATACGAAGGTACTAACTCCATTTGCCCCTAATATCCCTTTGCTATGGAATCCCTCTACCACTCGGACTGGTCCCACTTCAGCGTATAGCAGCCTGGGTTGACGTAGGAGTAAGCACGGTAGGGATGTTATTTACGGACAACACATTAATGAATCACGAAACCTTTGTGAGGGAACAGGGAGCACCTAACACACTTTTTCTTCTACATGCAAATATTGCGAGATATGTTCGTAATACATGGGCCCCAGACGGGAAGGAACCACCGACGCACGAGTTAGTACACATGCAATACCTGATGGGTAATGGTGCTCATTTGACTAGATGGTTATATCGAGGGATACGAGCGCATGCGGCAGTATCGCTACAGACGCTCTGTGGCAAATGGAATGCCGACATAGGTCGTGAGATAACGGATAAAGAATGGGGAATGATATTGGAATACCCGAAGACGGTGTCACGAAACCCTAAGTTTAAATTTATACAGCTTATGATAGTGCAGCGTGCTTATTTGACCCCCCACAAATTTAGCTTGATATTCCCAGATACGGCAGATATATGTCCTCGATGCCACGCCTCAGACGTCAATTTACTACACTTGTTATGGTTTTGTCCACGGCTGGCATATTATTGGTCAACGGTGCAAACAATACTGAATGGAGTGGTGCCGGGGGGAGGCGGAAACCTGTTAGAATATTGCATACTGGGAATAAGTCCTCGGAAAAAGAAGGGAAGCCCTACACGCAGGTTTACAAATTTGGCATTGATATTAGCAAAGCGTACAATTACCATGAGATGGAATGCTGCAAAAGCACCATCACTGCTGGACTGGTATAATGAAATGATCAGGTGGGGTAAAGCAGAAAGTGCGGAGTTACAGAGGGAGGAACATAGGGGTTTGGGGAAAAAAACTATTTCGATGGAGTGGAATATGATACTGGAAGAATTTATAGCAACAGACGTACAGGCATTACAAACCGGGTAAGGCGAGAACCCAACTATTGCCAATATATTGGCGGATAGGAAGAGTCCCGGATGTTGTAGGCCTATACTACACTATAGGAATTATTTGCTGTATTTGTGGTACTGATTATAAATGTATGAACTGCTATGCTGACTGTTAAGCATAAATAGAAATAAAGTGCTGGGTCTGTAGCTTAGAAGAGGGGTGGGATATAGTTGGTTTGTGTTTGGGTGGGGGGGGGGTTGTTTAGTATAATTTTAATATTGCACTACATGTATGTACCAAAGACATTTTGATGGACATCAAAATACATTGAAAGTATAATTGCTAAGTTTCACAGATAGTACTGCTGGTAATTGACAGTTATTGGCATCGTTGTTCATTATTATGCTGCTCTACTGTGTGGAATATCAATGTGGATTTAACATGATGTATATCTGTGAATAAGGAGGTTGCAATATCAAGAAAATTAATAAAATAGGTTATAAAAAAAAAAATGTTAAAAACGGATGTTCATAACAAAAGTAAGGATTTGATACCATAATGGTTTACAAGGGCTGAATCAGCCATTTAGAATCTATTTGTATGAAAATGTGTACCACCTACTGAAAGAAACAAGGACTCCTGCGGGTTAGGACTATTAGGACTATGACCAAACGGCAAGAAAGAACACTGGTGATGGATAGCAATGGTCAAAAATAATGAAACAACAGAAGGGGGGCGGGTGTACGCTGTACTCTTACTGCGCCAATAATAACAAAAGTAACCATTCTTTGAGAGGTGTGGTCAAAACAAAAATATATATAATGGTCCCTTTGCATGCGTTACTATTTAGAGAGATCATATGTAACCATTTTGCGTTACTTGGTCAGAGTCCATTTAATTATTCCATTGGCTTCTTTCTGGGAGGTCCATTTTCTCTCTTTGTCACTTCTCTCATCATAACGCTCCCCTTTCCACCATCCGTGTGGGCAGGCCTTTCCAGCTCATTCTTGGTCTCCAGCTTCACTATCCACTTTGTTAGTATTGGCGTGTTTAAAGACAACGCCTTCCACAACTAGCCTTCCTGATTCCACCTATCATGCCCCCTCTTTTCTTTCACTGGAACCACTGCCCATTTATCCTTGTGCATTACTAAGCGCTTCAAATTAAACATATAGTAGCATGATGTACTATGGGGTAACCAAAGAAAACAACAATTAAAACAAATTCAGACAGACCTTTCCAGTGGCGGTAGGGAGACCGACCGATGTGCACTCTGATGTTTACAGGTATGACCCAATATATTCAGCAGACCTCTGGCTGCCCGTGATCATACTATAGGCCCAGAGGGCAGGACTACAGGAGGTGAGTATTTCAATGTAAGAAGAACGCAAATAAAACTAGAATGCGTGAGGTAAGATTAATAACGAAATGGTGAGATCGCTCTGTAGATAGCAGTTGCTGATCGGCCGTATGCTGAATGCATGTATTCCTTTAGCACCGTTATTTGTAGTGGTGCGTTACTGTAGTATCAATGTGCCGTATTACATGGCACCGCCTACAGCTTTCTGCACACAAAGTAGCAAAACAATTGTCACTTGGACCTTGCAGGTTAGATCCACTCATGCCACCCCCTCTCCAGAGCATGCCCCTTCTTACATAGTATGAGACCAATGACTGAGGGTTGACAGGACATAGCACCCTTACTATACGGATGGTTAAACAGGTATGCAGACCCCCTCTCAACGCCCATACACTCAATTAAATCCTACCCAGTACGAATAAGTCAACACACAATAGGGCATTACTACAACAACTAAACCACCCCATTCTGTTCTAGGCACAGATTTCCCCGTGCCCCTGCTCCCAGACTCAGACTGCTCTCACCCCAGTCTCTGGGGATAGTGGAACTCAGAAGTACTCCTCCTTCAATCCCTACCACAGCCTGCGTTCCTTACCTGGGTAGCGGCTCCTTCGGACATCTTGGCCATAACTGGGGGCTCCTTTGCCGGCTCCGGGGAGGGCCCCGGTATGTCACCGGGTATGCCACCTTCCTTATCCAGGGCGGCCAGCTTCTCTCTCCGTTGGAGAGGTCTTTGTCAACCCGACCGCTCTCCAGCTCCAGAGAGTACACTGTGTCTGCCCACCGACACTAGGGTTACAGCAGCTGAGCGGGAAGGGGAGGAGGACTAGTGGAACCGGGCCTTCGAAGGAACGCAGGGGGTGGACAGAGAATAGGGAGGTCAGGCAATGCCGGAGCTGCAAGGGCCAATTTTCCGGGGAAAAGAATAGGATTTACCAGGCTGGAGTGGCCAGGAGACGGACAAGGCTGGGGGATGGGGAACAGGCAATGACTAGACTGTGGTGGGCACAGAGGGCCCAGACTGTGAAAAGATGCAGGGCCCTGAGGAAGGGGGAGGGGGGTCTGTGGCTGCTGCGGGTGGGGCCTGGCACTGGAGGAGGGCCTAATTCCGGAAGAAGGCGGGGAACTGAGAAGAGAGCTTAACTGAGGACTCGGAGCAGGAATTCAGGAAAAGGGGAGGGGACTAATGAGAATGGGCGGGGCATAACCAGCAGGGAGACGTATGGGGCGGGGCATCGCTGTGTGCACATCCCCGGTACGCGCTCATTGAGTTCTATTGGAAGCAAGAAAAAATGGGCGGAGAAACACTGCGTCCAAAACGCACGCCATGGGCATGCGCCCTAGGAGGTGCGACACACTCACGGACTACTTGTTTTACCAGAAACAGCGTCGTCGAGCTCGAAAGGATTGGAGGAGAAAGATAAAAGTGGGTGTATTTCAAGAGAAGGGGTGGGTACCTGAGTGGTAGGCCTGACTACTGATGGAGAGAGCTAAGCGTATCAGGCGGTGCAGGTAGTAAATGTGAGCGAGCCAAGTGTTGGCTCTGGCTGTACGAGCTTGGCCGAGCCTTGAAATTATTTGGCATTTAATCATGTGATCCAGCGCGATACTAGCAAACAGCATTCATTCACCAGATACTCACTTGGGCCCATTCATTCATACTACGCTAGTATTTTCGCTGGTGAGTCAGTTGTACTCTTTATCAAAATCCCTGCTACCAATTACTTTTCTGATTGAAGAGTAATGACTTACCAATGAATCCTTTGCTAATTGGGAAGTTTAAAATGAGTGACATTCATTATAGTACATAATCCTGAACTAACCACTGAGTCAGGAAGTTTTTTAAAATGTTTTTCTAAAGATTTAGCAGAGTAAAATACAGAACCACATGATACTTAATCGCATATCGAAGCATAGAATAATAATTATTGATTAATGACGGTCCCTCAGAAAGGAGAAGATCGAGACAGCAGCGCAACTAAAGGTTGCATTTATATTTACCTAAAGTGCGAGAACCAAACCCCTTGGCCAAGGAGTTGGAAAGATAGGACCCAGGAAGGATGAAGAGCAAAGACCTCCTCCAGGTTCAAGACAGGACCGGTGACCTCTCTACAACGACGCCTGCGTCGTTCCCCTCTCTGATACTCGACTTCTCCTCGATTCTCCCGTGCTTTCCTACGAATGGACTCTGCCGCCCCCTCCTCAGGACCTCTCTGGACAGCGATTCAGTCTGCAATCGATCAGCCTGTTGGTCTGGAGCTTCTGCCTGTCAGCATGAACGCCTGTTCTGAGCTCCTCTTCTGCCTTCTGTTCTCTCTGTTCTGACTAATTAGCTAATTCTATATCTGTTATACCCTTCTACGCCCATGTACCTCCCCTTAATGTTGCCAAAATATGGGACCACTATTTCTGATTGGACAGGGACAGGGGGTTGATCCTCACACCATATTGATTTAGTTCAATTTCCTAAAGCCCATTGTTTTAAAATACCGCCCATCAAATTTAATACATTTGCTTTATTTCCCACCCGTCTCACGACAAAGTTTATACATTCTTCATGTACATAGTTGCAAATTTAACAGGAACAACATGGGTACAGCAATGTTGGCCATTAGGTCGTGGCCTTGGACGACGTCCAGGTTGACTTCATCTTTTTCTTTGGCAGCCATGCAGGACGCATGCGTAGAATCGTTGTCTCTCGAGTTTCAGTTCACCAACCCCAGGCCCAAATTTACAAACTGATAAAAGTCAAAGAAGAAAATATTAAAATCACAAATAAAATGTTTCACTGTATACCCACTATTTCTACTCTATCCCCATTTACTTATAAATTCTATCCCGCATTAGTAGCGTTAGGAAAACGACAATTTAATAATAACACAAGAGCAAGCTGTAGTATGTGAAAACATCAAGCAGCCATTTTAATGCACACTGCGCAGAAGCAGGAGTTTCCCACCAAGCAAAGAAAGACGTCACACCACGTGATATGGTTGAGACATGCGCAGTAAGGTTCCCGCGCATTAGCGGCCATTTTAGAAAAAGACAAGCGTTATTCGTTAGTTTAAACACATAGGCAAGCTTCCTTGCTATTTATGTAGTGTATGCAAGGTTAGTATAAACAATACAAGTTTAATAAATTAATACTGTGAGGAGATTGCTTCCGAACAAGTCTCATTTGTGAGTCCTTGCTCCATCACATGCAACAAACATAATTTCAGAATATGATACGGTGTGTTCAAAATTAAAGAAAGTGTATTTATTTACACGCTGGAAGCATTTTACCATAGTACATCAGAATGTATGTCTACTTTGTGAAATATATATTAAAAGTGCATTTTTAAACGTGCACCGAGAAACGTTCTTTCCTCCACAATGATGGCAATGCAGGTAAGTCAGTTGTCATGTGTACCCCATATGTGGCCTAAATTCTTATTATAGATTGTGCAATGTTATAAACTACTAAATCAAATGCAAGAGAGGTTTTTGTACAGCGCACATTCTGAATTCACGTATTCGAAGGTGCTCTCATATGTGACAGGAAAAAGGAAGCTTAGTGAAACACGCATTTGCAATGCAATCGGTCTTGCATTTGTGAAAGTTAGAGCTATTTGCGTTGTAAATGATATTGTTTTTTACTTATGATTTTGTTTGGAGTGGATGTATGTTGTTTGTAGCTGAATTTTGTAGTTTAAATTGGAATTGTTAGTTGTGGAATTGTGTGGTGTGTTGTGTATTGGGAATATGTGGCATGGTGAATAAATATGGGTGAGAGTTATATAAAATAGATAGAAAGTAAGATTAAGAGTGATAGGTAGTTTGTTTACGAAGTGGTGAATGAACTCTAGACAGAGTGGTAGAAAGATTGTGTGAGAAAGAGAGAATGAAGGGGAGAGAAGGTTATAGACCCATAAAAAGGCTGCGCTTGTATACGCAGAAAAGACAGCAAAAAAGAGGAGGAGAGTGTGTGTTTGCGGTGTGTACTTTTTGAAA
Organism: Calotriton arnoldi; assembly: GCA_963921515.1. Classification (NCBI taxonomy): domain Eukaryota; kingdom Metazoa; phylum Chordata; class Amphibia; order Caudata; family Salamandridae; genus Calotriton; species Calotriton arnoldi. The sequence goes on along the minus strand of CAWUFW010003287.1, from coordinate 608,488 downwards.
AGTTATGGTAAAGAAACAGTTCTGAAAGACCTGAAGTGAACTCATATGAGAAATGCTGGATCAGTGCATGCTTGTGCCTTGAAATTATGTGGATAGTAATTATGTGGTATTAAGTGTAGTGGCCTTATGTGTAGTGGTATTGTGTGTTGTGGAGTGGTATATATTGAGTTGAAGTATGTGGCGTGGTGTTAAATTATGATGTAGAATTGTGTAGTGTGGATAGGATGTTTGTGGTGTGTAGTGGAATTATGTGTTGTGTAGTGGAATTTTGTGGGATGGAATTGTGTGGAGTTGGATTGTGTTGTGTGTGATTGTATGGCATTGAGTGAAATTATGTTGAGCGGACTTATGTGCCATGGTGTGGAATGTATTTATGTGGAGTTTTGCTATGTGGCATGGAGTAGATTTATATGGAGTGCAATTATGTGGTATGGAGTCGAGTGTAATTATGTTGTGTGGTATGTAATTGTGTGATGTGGCATTGTGTGGCATGGTGTGGAATTATGTGGAGTGTAAATATAGGGCACGTTGCGGAGTTGAATTTTGTTCCATGTAATTATGTGTTTTGGAGCTGGGTGGATATTGGTGGAATGTAATTATGTGGCGTGAAGTGTAATTATGTAGTTTGGAGTGGGCAGTTTTGTTGGGTGCTCTGGATTTTGGGTGGGGGAAAATGCAGCTTTAAAATTACACAATAAACCTGGTGACATTTTTTATTTTAAGTTACATAGCGAGCTGTTACACGTATCACTTACGGCCTTCAACCAAGTTCCCTCCTCAGCAAGAAGAGATCCTGTCTTTTAACTTAAATCCCCCCTTATAAATCCTGTGAAGGATGGACAGACAGCTGCTTTGTTCTCCCCTTTTACTGCATATCCTGGGCACCACTGCCTCATCGCCAGAAAGACACGCAATCAAAAATCATGCCAGAGGTGAGAGCATTGGAAGCCTTTATTGCACTGAGGTCTAGGCCATTAGTCATGAATCATGGCTGTCGTAGGTAGCACATTCGCGCTATGAACGAATGACGGCCCTGTTTTGAACAGCGGTCTGCACAAAGCCAAAGGCGCCTGCATAAAATTGCAGAGCCTCTGCCGGCACCGCCCATTCTATATATATTGCGCACACAAGGGTAAATGTCGCCCAAATGTACACAGCCTGCTAGGGGTGTTTTTTCCCCGCACAAATAGGAAAAATATCGCCCATTTGTGCAGAGTGAGAGGATGTGGCGCAGCAGTGAGAGCTGCTGACTTGGGAGCTAGGTTTCAGTGTTCGAGCCTCGGCATTCGCTCAACATTCTGTGAATTTTGGCAAATCACTTATTCTCGCCTGCGCTATATCAATTTATTAATTTAAATAATGTATATATTTTTTTTAAACGGCTATCGCAGCGATCTTTGAGGGGTGGGCAAGCAGTGTTGTGGGAGGGGTGAGGGGTTGGAGAGAGATGGTTTAGAGAGATTAAGTATAAGAAGCGGTGATTTAAATAAACAAGCATGAAGCCCGTTGTTAAAGCATTGGGCACCTTGCTAATAGGCGCGCGGCCGCACAAGTCCCCTGACATAACAGTAGCACCTTTGAGGCGATTTGCCGGCACTGCTGTGTCAAGAAAGGAGACTCCAACATGGATCCCCAGAGTGAGAGGATGTGGCGTAGTGGTCAGAGCCGCAGGCTCGAGAGCTGGGGATCCGTGTTTGAGCCTCGGCTCAACATCTTGTGAATTTGGGCAAATCACTTATTCTCCCCCCTGCCCGCTATATAAAGGTACTAATTTAATTTTTTTTTAAAGCGGCGATTGCAGCGATCTTGGAGGGGTGGTGGGGGTGGACAAGTAGTGTTGTGGGAGGGATGAGGGGGGTGGGGAGAGAGGTCACAGGGAGATTAAAGTATGAGAATCGTAATTTAAATTAAACAAAAAAAAGTGATATCGGAGTGGTGGTGGGGCAGACCAGCACTGTTGTGGGACAGGGTGAGGGGGTGCGTATCCCCCCACAGGGAGATTAAGTGAAGGCAGGGCAAATGAAGCTGCCGAAGCAAAGTAAACAGAACAATTAACGAGCAGAGGCAGGGCAACAAAACAAGAGTGCTCTCAAAGCTCTCTTCATAGCCTGATGAGTAAGAACTCATGTAACAGTGGCAGTCCTCATGGGAGGATAAAAAAGTCCACAAGGAGTGACTACTGAGCGTATCCACCAAACAAAAGCCGGCATTTCCAAAGGACAGAAAGACAATTAAAAAGACGGATGTCGTCAAAGCCCTTATTCTGAACACAGCATGTCTCGAAGAGACAGCCCATGCGCTGCCTAGGCGAGACCTAAAAAGGATCACCTACTTTGGTCAAGCAGGGAAGCCAAGATTGACCCCACATTTTCCCACTTCACACTGTGCAATTCAGCCACTAGATGGAAATCTGTATCAGACATGAAAGGTTCATGCTTTCTCCTTAATTCTTGGGCATGAGATTAAAGTATGGGTGATAGGTCAAATCCACATTTATCTTGGCAGTTGTACATAGCTCGACCCTTACTCAAGGACATATTAGTGCTTGTCTTCAGATGTTACATCTTTTTTTTTCCGACACAGGGAGTTTTGCCAGGATGCAGGGTCTAGGACGGGATTTGAACCTGGTTCCCCATATTGCGTAGTCAGCAACTGTACCAATGAGCCATATCGTTGTAAAAGCTCATCTCGTTTTGGGCTTTAGGTTCCAACAGCAGGGCTTTATGTTGGCGGTTCCCTCCCGGCCCTAGAATTGGTAGTAATTAAAAACAGACTCTTAAACGGGTTCTTATCAGACTCTATAATCATGTCCTTAATTTTACAGAAAAAGACACTGATCAGTTGCTAAACAATAATTATAAAACACGTTAAGGTAATCCAAGTCAGCAATTTCGTTCCTGTTTATATTTCACATTTTACTTAATCTTCCATTCTATAAGAGTGTGTCTTATTTCCTGGATGTTGAGTTTTTGTAGGTTTTTTTGTGAAGTATATTTCTCTTGTATACTGCATACCTTGATCTGAGTCACATCCAAGTGTTTATAATAGGCTGCGAACAGAGAATTCTGGTGTTGAGGCTGAAGGCAGAGTGAGTTTCTCACAGTGGCGGTGAATGAATCAAAAAGGTATTTATTCAGAATACATGGTCATCCAATCCTTGGCCTCTCTGCAAAGCGTACAGAGCACTGGTCACGTAGGCCAGTTGGAACTGTATTTCTATGAAAATGTGTGTGAATGCGGTATATAGTGGTCCAAATATTGACAAACGTATCGCAGCGCATGTTTTCACACAAGAGTACAATTGCTTTAATAAATGTTTGAAATGCCAATTTGTGTATTTCTTGTGTCTCCCTTTAGGCATGCCTGAACTACTAACGAAAGGGTAAGATCTGTTTCCACAATTTCCTTGAGGGAATTAGGGTTGTCATGTTCTGAGCTGCAGACCCCACCCGGTGCCCTTTCATTTTGGGGGCACCGATAGCACACTGTGAGCTAGTCTGGAATTAAGTCATCAGATTCTAATGGTATGAGTGGACTTAGTCCTACATAGTTTTGAAGCTTATGTTGCCTAACTGTACAGTCTTACTGAGCAAGTAGGAATAATAAGACAGTTTGAAATGAAATCCTATTTCTGATTGTTGATATTATTGCTGAAAAATAAATTTTTTAAGGCTATACAAGATCTGATTAGGCGAGTTGTGAGCGTCCCTGTTAGCGAAGAAGAGGCGCTGCCGGCCGCACCGCAGGTCACTATATGGCCATAAATGTGGGGCTCCACACAAGCAATTGGCTGAGTCAATGGCATAAGATCACTGGAAAAGAAGGTCCTTTGATGTTTCCACGAAATGGCATATTTAATTTGAAAATTATTGAAAATCTGAGAAGGGTAATGCACCAGATGAAGCCACCTCCTAGACCTGCACAGTACGAGACACTTAGGGGCCGATTCCGATCTCGGTCGGAGGCGCACCCAATACCATTCGGTCGGGAAAAAAGCCATGCGAAAGCCTGTTACCCGACCGAACCGTACGCGGGTCCGGCCGAGCGAGTACGATGCGAATTCGCCGACCGACTCGTCCGGGCGACCCGACCGCTCCGACCGACTCGTACCCGGACCGTACCGCTCCGACCGACTCGGTCGGACCCGGTTCGCACCGCGCAATGGAGACGTTTTCCGGCCGGGTAAGTACGATGCGCACCTCGACCGCTCCGACCGACTCGCGCCGTCCGACTCGAACTCGCTGTCGGAGCCGTACTTTGGGGGTCCGTGTCGGACCCCCTGTACGCGTACCCGTGCGAGGCGCACACAGGGGGACCCAAGGGTCCCCCTACCTGTGCGTGTACGCCGCGAGCGCTCGCGGCGTACTCGCTGTAGGGGGCGCCCTTGTCCGCCTCGCACCCATTGAGGCAATGGGAGCCCGCGTACGCGTTGTACGACCGGCTCCCATTGAGTTCAATGGGAGTCCGACCGACTCGTGTCCGATAACATACGGACGCATCGGACTCGTTCGGTCGGACTGCACGGGTCCGATTCGGTCGGAAATCTCTCCGGGTCCGGCTCGGTCGGGGAAATTTCCGGCCCGAATCGGAATCGACCCCTTAATGCTTGGGGGCGTGCTGCTCATGTTAAAGAAAAGGAAAAATATCACGGTAGAGTCCAAAAGGCAGTACGTACTTGTGCTAAAGCTAGATGGGATGCAGAACAATGGAAATGGAGAACTGACATAATTGAGGGAACTCGGTTACATCCTGCATTGATAAGTGAGGAAGCTCAGAAAGAGAAGGAAAAGGAGGATAAAGTAGAGAGTGCAGCGGGATCAGGCGATGATAGTGATTCTAATGATGACTTTTTGGATGTATTATTGTCAACCACTCCACTCCTGATAATGTGACCAACCTGAAGGAATTAGTGGTGTTGTTACCGGTGGAGACTCTGAGAGAGTCACCACCCCAGCGAATACGAGTCCGTACCTTATGGGAGAGAGTTCAGGGATTCGTGTTGCTGTTAGCTCTACTGTTTCTAATGCCCCAGATGCAATAACTGTTCCGGTTACTATTGGTCCTGAACTTCCCTTGTATAAACTTGAGTCCATGCTTTGACGGTTCCTACTGGAGAAAATACGCCAACTACTGTTCCTGTTGCCCCCAGATGGGGAGGTACAGGAAGAACTCATTTGGTCCCGAATATGGTGACAAGATGATATGTCACTCCTGTACCATCAGCAATGAATCAGACAGGACTTACCCCTGTAAAGGAACCAGCTCAAAGGTCACAAAATTCTCACCTGTCCATTTGGGATTCACCTCAGTGTATTTCAAGCAGTAGTCCCCAGGAAGGGATAAGTGCCAATACTTCTGGAGTCCAAAATGGTGTTAATTTATGAGAGTCGGATGATTTGATTAGGTTTTTCAATGGGTCACCAAGAGAAGGTGAAGATTCAGGATTGAGCGGAGAACTCCAGTCTCCAGGAAGGGAGAATGCAGTGGATGTGATCAAACAAAGTGGTGGTCTGATGATACCAGGTTTCTGCTGAATATGGCGTAACTGAAGATTAGTGAGGCTTTTCAGATCTGGACCACCAAGGACTACAAGTCCCAGGATTCAGAGAGGAAAAGTGGTAGAAGGCCTGGCTCTCCCTGCAATTTAGGGCTATTAAAAAATAAGTGCCTCTCTAGTGCTGCACGGGACACGCTTCGGCCAAGGGTGAGTCTGTCTGGAGCCCGTTGGAGGCCAGAAGAAGCTGGACTCAGCATCCGTTCTTTAATTATAACTTTTCATTTTTTCAACTTGCCCAGATTGACTAATGTGGAAAAGGAAGGCAACGGGATTACCTAATTCAGATTGCTTTGGTAAGAAGAACAAGCCCTCTTCAACAACTGAAGATTATTTGGCTAAGGCAGTTGGTGTAATTAATGATGAGACAGCTGGCGCTGAGGAGCGATTAAACGTTGCTTACAATCCTTTACATACACTAATTCAACTAATTATGAGTAATGTTTCTGTTGACATTCATAGAATTGAGGGGTTTACTCATGCCTCAGTTAGTCACTGCTTCAATCTCTAATCTCATATCAAATCAGGAGAAACGTTTAAAATCTGTTCCTTTTTTAAATAAGAATTGCAATAAAGTGGCTCCCCAAGTGAATCTTAACTTTGGAGTCAGTCATTAAAAAAATTTAACAGGGCAAATTAAATGATTTATTTGCTAGAATCACACTTGACCCATACAACCAATAGAGTCCATATTAAGAATGCTAGTACTATGACGGAGTTTTCTGTTAAATCTTGATTGCATAATTCTAGCACAGAAGACCCAACGTTTTCTGTAAAGAAAGTTACTTCTGTTTCATGAAAATCATACCAGGCTAATAATATTATTAGTGTGAGCAGACAAGATGGCCACCTCATGCAAGATTGCCACCAGTGATCACCTCAGTTTATCATTAATGTGAAAAATGTTTTTGTATATACATGATAGCCTTAACTACAATGCCCCTGGCACCAAGTCTCTTATTTGTAATAAGTCTCCCCAACACCTTTTGAGCTATCACTCATTTAACAGTTTTAAACATAATTTGGAAATTCAACCATTTTTCCATTCATCAACTAATGAGTTCTGAAAATACACACAGTTTAGTCTTGCATATACTCTTTTCAATTTTGGGACGCATATATTTATTCAACCAAGCAAAAACTTCAAATTTAGTCAGCTGGGCTCCACACAGGTCAGCTGCCTACAGGTAGCTGGAGTGCCACCAGTATTTCATGAGTTACTCATTGTAGAAGCCTGTTCTAGCACCTATACAATGGCGAATATAGTGGCTACTCAGACTTCCCAAGAAACTAAGCAGAGCCACATATGGAAAGTCCCCAGGCCCTGTAGTGGATTACAAGGTACAACACTGCCTCAGATGAACGTTAGCCCCCTAATAAACCATCTTCCACTTCAAGGAATATGACACTTTACCCCGCACGCTTTTACAACGTGTGCCATTACCCCACATTTTTTTACTCTGCAAAATCTTTTACATCGCAGGGCTTTACAACGCAATCCATTACAACGCATTGTCCATTACAACGCAATTTACTATTCTCATTCCACCAGGGCGTTGAAATGGGGAATGCTTTGTAATGGTTTGCGGTGTAAAGCCCTGCGTTGTAAAGATTTTGAGGCGTGAAAAGTGCGGGGTAATGGCATGCGTTGTTACGCAGTCGTTGGAAAGGATGTTTACCACTTCAAACTGCACCTTTGGTTATGGTGCTGAATAACGTCCACTGCTTAGCTCCAAGTAATATGGAAGATTCTGCCCAGCTAAAGAATAAGACTGACTTCATACGTATGTGAAAAACTGTCTTGCTAAGTACGAAGACATCATCAAGGACTGCGAAGGTGACTGTGCTATTAATTTTAAAGACATCTATTTACTTTGAAGGTTGTTTTAATGAGATAAAACCTGTGGCAATTTTGACTCAAAAATTATTGAAGCTCATCTGGGTTACTTTTATAAACTTCTTTGTTATTTTAATGCATTTACTGATATCTCAAATAATTGCCAAAACACAATATTCCCCATTCCTGTCTGTAATAGAGTAATGAATGAAATGAAATGAAATTTGTACTTGTAAAGCGCACTTATACCCCCAAAGAGGTGTCCTGGCGCTGTACGCATACCGCTGTGGAACCCTTCCTGGCTTTTCCCTGTGAAATGTCCACTCCTGGGCACCCCCAGGGTGAAGCCAGGCATCCCAGCGCTGTTGGGGCCGTTGTGGAGATTAAGCAAGCTATTGCCCAGAGTTGCAGAGTGGGACCCATGATTAGAATAGGCACCGAGGCGAGAATTATCAGGTCCGAGGAAATTGAGCCCAAGACCCGCCGAGGCGGGAATTGAACCCTGGTCCCGGGCCAGATCTCTGCATCAGGGTCTGCCGCTCTAACCATTGAGCCACACTTCTCCACTCTCTTAAGTTGCCTACGTACCAATGATTGCCTTGAAATACCCCAAATCTACTCCCAGGATAATAATGAGTCTAAAAGATTTATTACTATAGCACCTTTGCTGGAAATTAATGCAACAGTTACTTGCCCTACAATGACTCCCATTTCTATTGAGCACTCTCCTTTGAGACAATCTTTAGTAAATGACCTAAGGGTGATATCCTGGAATATCACAGGTATTGGTTCTAAAATATTACAAATACTGAATGGCTAGAGTTTGGAACATTATGTGATATTATCAACTTACAAGAAACATGGGCTATTCGGCCTATTCAACTTACAGGTTTTTCCACGTTCACCATTCCTGCCACTTCCTCCCCTTCTTGCAGAGCTAAGGGTGGATTTACAATATGAGTATCCATGTCTCTTGTTTTCAGTATTATGGAGCTTGACACAGGTTGGCCTAACCTACAAATTATTTATTTACTGTTTAGGATTTTTTTTCTTCCACATTTTGTCAATATCTTGTGAAGGGATGGGTGGAAATAAGG